>CM039139.1:1911513-2178480 GCA_022036555.1 Microstegium vimineum | reverse complement strand
AAATCAAAGTTTTTACTCGACTGTGACACTGTATATTTAACCACTATCTTATACCCACTTGTAAGTGAGAGAAATTGGCTATAAGTTTTTGGACCCTCAGCTTTCCACAACCTTATGGTCTTCAAGCCGAAACCAAATCCATTGTTAAAACAAACATGCTGTAGGGAAATACAGGAGGGATACTGTTTGCAGGGACCCATCACTATCACTAAATAAGGTCAAGGCAACGCCAAATTGTGGGACCCTCCTGTCCCCTCCCCGCATGTGATTTGGACTCTCTTTGGGGTGGCTGATAGGAGCATCTACCCTAAAGAATGTGAGGGCGGGGAGTCCTCACTTTATTTAGCATGCATGGTGAAAAAGGTACACATCGCTAGATTTTCTTTGTGTTGGATTCAGATTAAATTATTAAGCATTTAATATGAGAATTCTTAATAAACTATATACCATTATATACTGATTTTCGTAGACAAATAATCTGAAAGTTGGATACTCTATTTTGAAGTAACCCTGCATCATATATAACTTCTGCCTTCCGGCCGGTGACAAGGACAATACTGTTGGTGGTTGATGTAAAATAAACTGAAGCATATTTCTGTTGTTGATTGTCGACAAATAATTAACAGACATCTTATCTTACTATTATATCTTTTTAAGCTTCCATGTTAATCCTCATGAGATGCATAACTAAAACAATAAATCCTAGAGATTCTCACAAAAGTTAAGAAGATCACACCATCAATTCAATAGACAACAATCATTATTGTACTGATATCAAAATATCTATTCAATATATTCTATTTTAAAAAAATATCCACACCCTCTATCATGGAAAAAATAAAATTCCTATGCTTGTATCTAAATTATCCATCTCTGCGAACACATGGTTCATATGTGCCCATGATGTTCAGTTTTGATGATGAGTGATTGACCAACACATGAGTGTTTCAGTTTGAGCGGTTACTTCTAACTTCTTTGCGAAAACAAATGTGTGCCTGTCTATCGGCTTGTGGTGTGCAAGTGCTATGCCTAGTGACAGCGGTCAATGGCGTGGAGAAGGTCGAGTAGAGGCTTGCCGTGCCGATGGACTGAGAGCGGTAAAGGGCGGAAGCGGGGCTCGGACTGAGGGACCATGGGCGCCGGTGGACTAGCTGTGGTGGCTAGTACTTGGCACCGGCGAGTGCGAGAAGACATGGAGGTAGACCGAGTCGACCAAGTCAAGACGGTGGACGCGCGAGTCGAGCGGAGGCTCAGGGGACTCAGAGTCCGACCGGGCGAAGACAAGGTGGCTCACGTTGAGTGGTTTGATGGTTTGGGCCTCAAAACCATCTGCGTCGGTTTTCGAGTTTGGGCCGCAAAACTCGGGGTTCGGTAGTTGAGCCGAAAGCTACCGGTGGCGGGTTTCACGGGTTTGGGCCTCAAAACCCAGGCGGAGCTTCCGAGAAAGCGGGGATGGCACGTGGCGGAATCCTGGAGGTTGCGTCGAGACGACGGCAACTCCCGGCAGGAAGTGGGGCCGTCCATTCAAATCGAGGGAGATATTTACCGGAGCTTGGACTGCAATGCTTAGACTAGGTAGTTCACTCATTGTATCTAGGGGGGGTCTTTGGGAAATAGCCAAAGCCTCTAATAAATAGAGGATGAAGGGGTATCCTCATCCTATCTCTTGAACCCTAATCACTTTGCCCCATCTCTCTCTCTAACCTCTCTCTAGTTCATGAGATCCCTAGGTTGATTTCATCAACCTCTGTAAGAACTCGAGTTTGTTGCGAGGAATCGGAGGCCGTAACCTCCGTAAGCCATGGCGGCTTCGATTTCGTGATTGTGTCTCGTTTTGCTTGTGTTCTTCGCGTTTTTGCAGTTGCTTCCTCTTTTCCCGAGATGATTTCTCTTTGTAGGGAGTAGCTCTTGCAAATCCGTTTGAATCAAGTTGTTCGTATTCGAGAGGAGCATCTTTGCACCGAAGGATCCATCCTCAAACCTCTTGAGTACGCAGATCGGGCGATTTCTTTGCGATGTTTTTTGTTTTCCCTTTTCTCCCCCAAATCCGAGTGTTCCCGCTCATCCGACCCAAATTGAGCGATGATTTCTTCGGGATAGCTCCCCAACTGCACTAGGATCATGCCTACAAAGTTTGGTTGCAGTTGGTGATCATTTGGTCGAGATTTGGGAAGATTTGGCGGAGGAAAATCGTTTTTCGGGGTTTCTGCGCGTTTTTCGGGGGCGTCGGACGCTCCGAGGGTTTTGCGTCGGACGCTGGTGCGTGCTGACGTCAGCGTCCGTCGCTCGGTGTGTCTGAGATTTTGGTTTGGCGCCGGACGCACCTCAGGGTCCGTCGCCGACCGTCCGTCGCCTCTGCTGTTTCTGAGTTTCTGTCTGGTTCTCTGGAAGGCCGACGGACGGACGCAGCGTCCGTCGCGCAGCGTCCGACGCCCTGCCTTCAGCTTCTCCTCTGTAGGGCTCTCTGGAAGGTCGACGGACGATCTACGCCTAGCGTCCGTCGCCTAGCTGTCCAGCGTCCATCGCCTGTTTTTCTGGTTGTTTTGCATAGGGTTTTTGCCTCTCTCTCTCATAGGGGTTGAGAACTCTTTCTTGGGAGTTTCTGGTGAGTTTTCCTCCACTGCCGGTGAGCTCTCATTTCTCCGATTTCGTCTGAATCCCTGCTCGCGTTGCTCGGGGGAGGTTGAGCACCCAACAACTGGGTTTGGCTTTTGGGAAGAGTGGCCCGAATATTTCAAGAGAAATTTGAGGCTCCCATTCAACCCCCCCCCCCCCCCCCTCCCTCTAGTCGCCGTTCTCGGTCCTTCAATCTCTGTCGTTATAAAAAAAACTAAATCCCCCTAATATTTATCCAAATTACCCACTAGCGTGTATGTACCTTTAGAAAAAAGAACTTTATTATAGGCTTTGTGCTTTTATATGCAGAGGTTGGAAGTTGATCTCAAAGTGGCTGTATACTTTGTATCTCAACTTGATGTGATTATCTTGAGTTTGATAAATTGCTTCCTTAATTAATAGAAAAAGACAAGAGACACTGTTAATAGTATACTAGTTGTAGATAGTTGGTTTACCCTCAAATTAGGATAAGACAATTTGGTGTGAGGATAGTGGGAACTGAGGTGCTTCTCTTTCCATCTTTGAACGAGAATTGAAATCACGGATGTGTGTTCTTATTTGTTTACGTATTGGCCGCGTGATGTGATGGCCACGAGCCGAGCTCTTTATGTGATGTTGATCGATGCAACTCACCATTTGATTGGAGAGGAACCTAATCTGTCATGCCATTTGATCATGGACGTTAGCTGCGAAAACTAATGAAGTGCAGCGTGCAAATTATATTTGTGCGAAATAAAATATTTAAGACGGAAGACGACGTCGTCGTTGGTTATCTGTTGCAGTTTGCAAGCATATATAACAATATAATGCAACTTTTGTCATGCTGGGAAGAGCGTTATTAGTTGTACCCAGTAACGGCTGAGGAGAGAATCATCAGCTAGCTAACACAGATGAATCAAAGGCAATAACGACCATGCTTGTAAACAAATTTTCCATCTAATAATAATAAGCTGCAAGCTTTTATATGAGGGTTGTTAAATTAATATAAGTATAGCTACACAGATGAGGGTTAGATACGAAGCACCTGCAGGTAAAGATTCTTTTTTCTTTCTTGGGCCATTACGCCATCCTGACAAATGTTGCTATCACTAGAAACACTGCACTATCCTATAAAACCAACCAATAGTAATCAGTGGGCATCTTAGTCATCATGCTACCTACTCTCTCCTGGTTTTTCTCCTAAACTAAGGCCTATCACCTCACAAGTACTAGCCAAGAAGAGCAATAATCACTAATTCCATCAAGCTAAATCGCGATGGTATATGAGATGACATTCTGGTGAATATATATATCTGAAGACACGCCAGCAGTGGGTTCTCCACCAGGTTTGTACCCCTGCAAAAGTAGCAAGGAATTTCCATAGCAATCAAACGTCAGGGAAAGCTTCACATGGAATGTTCATAGTACATAATTATTCACCTCCCAAAGTGTCCTCCAGGACGTGTTCTCTCCTGAGATAAGAACATGGGAATGTCAAATGTTCCCCAGTAGTACTACTTTTCTTAGTAAATAATATATGTACAGAGTTTAATTATTGACACTACCACAGTCTAAAAGTTCTCCTAGTGTTTTGGTAGTCAAAAATTAGTATGAACTTTTCCTAGTAAATGTCTCCTAGTGAGAATTCTCATGTGTTATGACTAGTGGTAGTGTTTTACTACTATTTAAAAACACTAGGAAAAATCCACCATTCTAGTAGTGTGTGCGTGTCAATCATCAGACTAGCTACTAGAGAAAATTAACTAATAATCTGGTTAGCACCTAAGCAACATTAATTAGCAGCAAAGCACTTGCTTCTCCGGTTCTCCTAACCAACATGGAACCTTTTTTCCTTTTACAATGACAACAACCTTGCAGTAAAATTTTTTTTGCCACTCTCCAGTAGAGTAGATATAGGCAGATAGCTATGGCTCTATAATGGAGTTACTCTTCCTCGTCTAGCCCCGCCCCTCCTATAAGTACAACCCCACAACAAAGACATGAGTGTGCAAGTGTGGTTGTCTCCTAAACTGGGTGCCCTCTCTTCCTCAAGCTAGCATCTTGTCTCTCGATCCAAGCCGAAGCACAAACCTACTGCCCTCTCCCACCTCCCACGTAGTGTGAGCGCTACTCGATCGTGTGTCGCGCGCACACACAACCTTCCAAGAACCAAAGATTCCAATCTGAACCAACGTTCTCTTCGCCTAACCAGTGCGCAGTTCGTTCGATCGATCGGTCGATGGAGGGGAGCAGCAACAGCCCGGACACGCAGTCGTCGGGCGGCAGCCCTGAGGAGCGCGGAAGCGGGGGCAGCGGAGGAGGCCGGGGCACCGGGGAGCCGGTGCGGTCGCGGTGGACGCCGAAGCCGGAGCAGATACTGATCCTCGAGTCCATCTTCAACAGCGGCATGGTCAACCCGCCCAAGGATGAAACCGTCCGCATCCGCAAGCTGCTCGAGCGCTTCGGCGCCGTCGGGGACGCCAACGTCTTCTACTGGTTCCAGAACCGCCGCTCCCGCTCGCGCCGCCGCCAGCGCCAGATGCAGGCCGCCGCCGCCGCCGCCGCCGCGGCTGCGGCCTCCTCCGCGGCCAACAGCTCTCCCGCGGCTAGCGCCACCGTAGGCCTTCCTTCTGGTGCTCTACAATATCCCTTGGCCATGGGCGGGACCGCCTGCCAGTATGAGCAGCAGGCGAGCTCCTCCTCGTCGTCGGGAAGCACTGGGGGCTCGTCTCTTGGGCTGTTCGCGCTCGGAACCGGGGTGCCCGGCACCGGTGGTGGGTACTTCCAGGCGTCGTGTGGCGCTTCGTCGCCACTGGCGACAGGACTGATGGGGGACGTGGACAGCAGCAGTGGCGGCAGCGACGATCTCTTCGCCATCTCCCGGCAGATGGGGTTCGCGGCGAGCCCCGTCGCCTCGCCCTCGGCGGCGCCGAGCACCACCGCAAACCAGCAGCAGTATTACTCATGCCAATCACCTGCAGGTGAGTATATATACTACCGAACACTGATCTAACTTAATTGTGTGTGTTTTGTCTTCGAATTTTGGATCGGTGGCTTCGTCTATTTCATGCATGTACTATTTCCCAACTCGATTTTGATGAAAACGTTGGTTTTCAGTTTTCACCACTACAATTTTTTCCGTTTATTTTCATTGATGAAGTAGCAGGGAATTCATGCAGAATTCGAGGAGATCTAGCTTGGTTGTTTTGGACTCGCGTGCTTTATTTTGGTCTTCGTCGTATTAATTAATTGCATCGGTTCTTGTTCTTTAGTTCTTCAGTATTGTTCGGTTACCTCCCATGTACCGGTGCATAAGATCATACCACATGATACATATGTTGTCCTCTCTCTCGTCACCATGTATATCCATAGGTGACTGTTTGTAGCTAGTAGAAATTTAATTAGACATCGTGATTTGGAGGGATGAAATAATTTTCGAAGTTGAACAGTTAGGCTAAAACTAAACCTGAATATTAACACTCATGTACTGAACATAAATTCCATGCATGCATCGACCACTACTTGTTTTTACCTTTTGGTCTACTTAACCCTCCTCCATGCGACATGCATGGATCTGAAAACTTTTGAGTATCATTCAACCATGTGCCACTATTTGATACCTAGTATGTTAAACACGAAATTCAATTATTTACATATACCTTTGAAATAGTAATTGGGTTGGCACTTCACCACCATATCCTGCATGTATACCAATTCTGCCTTACATTTAGTAGCCGCAATTAACGAAAAAAAAGTTAGATGTTACAACAAAGCTAATGGTGCTGTAATGCAAGCATGCATGCAACTACTACTGGTCATATTTTCATGCATGCTAGCGTTAGTGTTTGTCCCCCTCGATCTCTCGAGAAAGAACCTAGACCCAAAACGTGAGAATAAAGACCGACCTAAGTAGTTTATACACTGTATAGCAACGACTAAATGTCACATCTTAAATTCATCAGAACTCCGCATTCATTTGTTAATTCTGTCGTTAGTTGGCAGCTAGATATAATTCTAAGATGCCGCTATTTGATTTCTTTTTGAGTGGATTCTGAACTAACTGGCTACCTGTGTGGATTGGTTGGTTGATTGCCTTCTAATTCCAGCGACGATCACGGTGTTCATCAATGGAGTCCCAATGGAGGTTCCCAGGGGTCCAATAGACTTGCGAGCCATGTTCGGCCAGGACGTGATGCTCGTTCATTCCACCGGGGCCCTCCTCCCAGTCAACGACTATGGAATTCTAACGCAGAGCATGCAGATGGGTGAAAGCTATTTCTTGGTAATCTCGCATATCGCCTCTCACATCTACTCCTCCCTCCGATCATCCTAAATTGTAAGCCTCTTTCTAAATACATAGCTTTTTCTACTAACCTAGATATAAATTATGTCTAGACACATATATAGCATATATGTAGAAAAATCAAAACAACTTATAATTTAGAGCGAAGAAAATATATATCACACACATAGATATAAATTATGTATTTAAACATATATACCATATATACAATTTAGAACGATCCGAATATATGTCTAATCTGATCACCGGCATTTAATTCACTCAAGCACTCTAATTAGATGCACATTGGCGTACATTATATCGTATATATATGCGCAGACAAATATATATATATATATATATATATATATATATATATATAAACGTATCTATGATAAGTTGAAATAATGCATTTACCATTACTGATGGTAATCATTGTTTATTTTCTTATAATTTCTTTCTCCTTGTCATATACTGCCTCCATTTTGAATTGTAAATCGTTATGTCGTTTTCAGATGTATTCCCTCCATTCCAATTTATAAGATATTTTTATCTTTTCTAGATACATGACTTTTACTATACAGAAATACAATATATTTAGATAATTAAAAAATAATGTATCTAAAAAGTCAAAATATCTTATAATTTATAACGAAAGGAGTATCTACACATATTATATATCTAGATAAGTACTTACAATTTAAAATGGATGAAGTATATCATTGCTGATTTACATATATATAGACCTTACAACTTACAACATTTGTTTTTCTTTTATCCACACAGGTAGCAAGGCCAACTTAAAACTGGCCGCAGCTATAGCTAGATTGTAGCGCAGTCTGCCGGTCTCGAGTCGATATTCATCGGTTCAGATGGGATGCAGTTCATGATCAATCAAGATGGGTCGTTTGCAAGCAATGATATATCTGTCCACCGTTCATATATAGTCCTTCGAGAAGAAAAGTTAGCTACACCAAGAAAGATATATGTATATTGCACCTCAAGAAAGTACCTATATATGTCCTTAAAACATAAGAAAGCGTACGTGGGCGGTCCAATTGGATTATGAATTACAATATTGGTGTTCTCTATCACGCACCATTTTCTTTACAAGGATATGCATGTGAATGCACGCATGAATCTCCGTGACAGTCCAGCTACATATTCATTTTAGCTAGACAGTTGCACCTTTGTAATGATTTAATTTATAACCGTGCAATGCTGTGTCTATATATGTCGGTTGGACCATGCTTGGAATGTCTGTTATGTAAGGCCAAATGGAGCTCTAAAATATGGTCTTATTTCTAGACCCATTTGTCTTCTGTGTGGATTTTTAATATATTTTAACTACTCCATTTGTTTTAAAATATTAGGTTTTGCTGGTTTAAAGTTTGTTCTAAATTATAAAAGTACTTTAAATTGCCCAACCCTATCCATATGTGCATGTCTTTTAAACCACATCAATGTATACAGTGTGCATGTCTTTTAAACCACATCAGTGTGCATCCATAGTGTGCCTTTACTAGGAAATTAAGACCCTCTTTGGTTCCAAATAAGTTACCTACTTATAAGTCCAAAAGTGAAAAAAGTGACTTATTTTATCAAACACCCCAACTTATAAGTTCATAAGTTGCTCCACTCTAACTTAAAACTTATAAGTCGTCCTCTTTTTACATGGGACCACACTTTTTTTGCTTGGGGACCACACTCCACCCCTATAATGCTTGACTTATAAGTCATTGTAAACCAAACAGACATGACTTATAAGTCACTGGTTTTAAGTCACCTGACTTATGGAAACTAAACAGGGCCTAAGCAAGTTAGCAATGGAACAACCTAATTAACGAGGGACAAATTAATCTTTTGTTAGATTTCTTATTTTGTCTTAGATACTTTATACTACTGTACCTTTGTCTTGAAAAGTATAGTGTCAATTAAAGTGTTTCACGTTTGATCAGATTTCTAAGTAATAGTATTTACATTTATAGCTCTAAGTAATTTATTATAAAAATATTTTTTATAATTAATCTAATGATATTTATTTGATGTTAAAAATATTTATACTTTTTAATCTATAATTAATCAAATTTGATATACTAAACATAACAATATTCTATAGTTACATTTTTTTAAGGATATTTTAGGGACAGACAGAGTATTTCAGGAACGAGGAAGTACTTCCTTTGAATACTTATGACCTCACTAGTTAACTTTTGCTGCACTTGAGTTGTGGTGACCTTTGGCTTGCCGACTTGACCAATGCAAGACCAGTTAATAATAATTAATATATATATATTGTATCCGAGTGGAGAATGGGGGTGATATAAACATCTGCTTATGGTTGGGTTTTGGATGAGTGAAAGGGTGAGCGGGGGTGTGTTAATAAAATACTCTTTGTGGGACAGCTCCTTTCTATAATTCAACATATTTTTTTGATACATGGAGTATATTGCATATTGCACATTAGCTGGGTTGATCTCAGGAGATAAATAATTATACGAGGACGATTATGATATGATGAACTTTAATTTTAATCAACCCTCCAAAATATTAAAACATGAAATGGGAAAATGAGAAGAATAAAAATATTCAAATATTAACTCTACAATATTTGAGTAAAAATTACCGTTAATCCCTAAATTTAGATTGGCATTTGCAAAAAAAAAATAATAACCGCAGCCGGACAGGAGAGAATCCTCATCTGAATAGTATTGTATCGTCAACAACCTTCCTTTTAGGAAACAAGGCAAAACCCTGTCGTCCAATCAATTTGAAAAAAATTAGACTAAAACCATACAGAAGCCCCAACACAAGGGCCAAATTATGGTAGATTCACTAAAATAAATAACATCATGGCCAGCATAAGGGCGAACAGTGGAACAACCACAAATACACCAAAAGAAGAGAAAAAACTACAATACCAATCTATAGGAACTCTTTGATGATACCTTCAGGGAGGTGAATGATAACGCAATGTAGTTATCATCAGCCAAGCAGGAACTTGCCAAGGCTCTCGCCTAGTCCTATGCCGAGGGATAACTGCATTGATCGGGCTGATCCAGGAGAAATAGGAGCAAGAGGTTCTTCAGGGGCACATCCAAAAATTAAGAAAATCCTCGTGCTGAGTTGACCTTTTGCTCTGCATCTTTGCTAGTGCTCCCATTAGCCCACCCGCAATGGAGGGAGGTTTGCACAAGTAAGCATCCGTGCCTTCACTGAGGTGGGATGTCGGCCATTTCCACACCACGTGGAGCCATTCCTGAACTCGCCTACAACGGTGGGAGGTGTGCCCCGACAACCGTTCATGTCTGCGGGGAGGGGGTATCAGCCGCCGCCACACTACACAGAGCTTGCTTGCGACGGTGGAAGGTGTGCACCGACTAGCATCCCCGTGTGCAAGGAAGGGGGTGTTGGCCACTGCCACACCACATGGCGGTGTGTCCGGGCTCACTCGCAATGATGGGAGACGTGCACCAAAATCGTTCACGTCTGGACGGAGAGGGGTGTCGGCCGCCGCCACACCATATGGTGTTTTGTTCCTAGACTCGCCCATGACGGTCGAAGTGAACCGGTAAGCGTCCACACCTGGATAGAGAGTCGGTGCCGATCGCCGCCACACCTCTCGAAGGCCTTCGAGGGAAGAAAAGGTGTCGCTTGATAGCCCTTAAAAAACCTAGTATGGGGGGTTCCTAATTTCCATGAAGCTACGCCAGAACTGTTTCCCTTGCTACACACATACAGTAAGAGCAACTTCAACAAATATGCTAAAATAATCAGCCAATTTTTGCAATTTAGCTATTTTGTACATAAAACTCTACAAAAAGAGAAGAGTTTTTCAACAAACTTGCTATTTCTCAACTTATATATTAGAATTTTTCCACGTCACCAATTACCATGGGCCGCATAAAAAATTTCCATGGACGTATTCCTTCGGACTCGTCCGCAGCGAGTCCTGGTGGCTCTGCTGCTTCGCTTGAATAGAAGACTCTCCGTGTGTTCGGACCAAGGCAGCATCAGTGAATCCTCTACTCTACCCATCCACCTAACGCTGGGACAATGGGGAGTATATATAGGGAAGTTTAGTTGGGATCTATCTGTCGCACAAACAACGAAGCATTGAAGAAACTATGACATCACGCTGAAGAGGAAAAGCGAGATTCTAAGGGGCGAAGATTAGGAGCTCCAGTGGTTAATGGGGGCGGCAACAGTTGCAAGGGAGGGGAAGACACGATGGACGAGCAGGTCGAGTTTGGATGCAGGGGAGGGGAAGACACAATGGACGAGCAGGTCGGGTCTGGATGCCCACGACATAGAATGTTGTGCGGGCGTTGGAAGGAAAACTCTGGTGTATGGCAGCGCGGGAAGGATCTTGCAGACAAGCAGGTCGGGTCTGGATGCAGGGGAGGGGAAGACACGATATGGACGAGCAGGTCGGGTCTCGATGCCCACGACACAAAATGTTGTGCGGGCGTTGGAAGGAAAACTCTGGTGTATGGTAGCGCGGGAAGGATCTCGCAGACAAGCAGGTCGGGTCTAGATGCAGGGGAGGGGAAGACACGATGGACGAGCGGGTCGGGTCTGGATGCCCGCGACACAGAATGTTGTGCAGGCGTTGGAAGGAAAACTCTGATGTATGGTAGCGCGGGAAGGATCTCGCACGTGTGGGCGGTCGCTGATATGGCGAGCAATTTCTGTATATGTTAAGGGAACCTCGTTTGCTTTCTTTGGCCACCGAATTTTTAGGATTAGTATGTTTGCTATTTTACAAAACCATATAGGACATAAGTCGAAAAAAACCATATAGCATATATATATATGCTGGAATTCAAATTTTTCTCTAAAAATTCAGAAATAACCTACACAAGAAGAATAACACATTTGTTGGAGTTGTTCTACTAAGTAAATTGGCTCAAACTCACCACAGTGTAGTATCTCTTGTTTTTTAAAAAAAAAAAAATCGGTCGGCATTTTGGTGTCGAAGTGTAGCACCAAGCACATGCCTATTGCACATGAGCCCACATGCAGGCGTGCAGCAGACAAATACTATATATATCTCTCGTACGGTGCCTAGCTACACACACGGCCGATTCGTTGCATCAGGAAATTAACAAAAAAAATACCGTACGTACTGTACCATTAACAGCAGAGGATGCATTGAACATTTATCTGTCTGCCGGCTTGGCGCAAATAAAGCAAACAACAATGATGGGCCGGCCGGGGCGGGCGCTGGCTCGTGCGGAGGTTCCTGGGCGCGGCTTCGCTAGCTGTACCGGAACGGACGTGTCAAACGCGCGCGGCTGAAGCCGGCCGGCCGACGCCGGCAGGCGGCACCTGCCCTCCACCGCCCCATGTAGCCTATCCGGGAGAAAAGCGCGTCGATCCCTCCCCTCTCGTCATTTTCTCCGAAAAGCACACGGTGATGTAGCAGTTTATCTCAGCGATCCTGCATGCATCTTCAGGCTAAAGTATCTGCAAAGTACGTGTCTCTGATCTGGGCGAATATAACCAGGTGATGAGTTGTCCGTGACAACCACGCGCGGTAAGATGTCGGTCGGGTGTCGTGTTCTGGCAGGCATGCACGTCCCTCTCGAGCGATCGGCGCGTCAATTCCTTGGCTCGTCTCTTGCCAAACCGGGTTTGGCGTCGCTCGCGAGAGGCAGACAAATCTGCTGTGCCACTGCACACCAAGTCAAATTATTTAAGACTATGTATTCACTCTGCTGCGTTGAACTGAAGAGACGACCGCGTTCGTTCTTCTTGGCCGGCCCAAGTGTTCATGCACAAGCACAACCTCGATCGCCAGCTGTAGCCTCTAGCAAGTCCTTCGCCCCTGCCTAATCAACGTGGAGAGAACAGCGAGTGGCCATCTGGCCAACGCATAATTTGCGCATCCAGCGGCGCTACTCACGTACTGGATGGAGTACATCGTTCTTCCATCGCTATTAACCTTCCCCGATTCTAAACGTCGATCGTTTTTTTAGTATTTTATTCCGTCAAAACTTTTTAGCTTAGACCATCAATTTATATAAAATAAAGTTGTATGGTGTCTTGTGTTATTTATTATAGAGAAATGCCTGATGGTATACTTTTTAAGAGACCGTTTGGATCTTTTTATTTGGAAGAATTAAAATCGGTTTTAATATGTTATAAGTTATTTGCACTACTTAGCTTACCACCCCATATCTGATGATAAATAGAATCCTTAACTTTTGAACCATGCATCGAGGGACCTTTAGCCTCGGTTGGGAACATCAACCGGGACTAAAGGGTCTACCTTTAATGTCGGTTGGTATTACCAACCGGGACTAAATGTTCTGGACCTTTAGTCTCGGTTGGTAAGGAGACTCTTTAGTCCCGATTGGTGTTACCAACCGGGACTAAAGATGTATTCGTCCAGGACGCAAAAATAACCGAGACTAAAGGTCATTTTGGACATCAACCAAAGATGTGTTTTCTAGTAGTGTTGACTTCGAATTTGACATTATATTTCACTGTTTTTCAAAGTTCGTATATAAGTCTATCTCAAATTCATAAGATGAAAGATGAAAATTGATTATATAGATCATCACTGCATATTTCTACTTTACAACTTATAACACATTTTTCAAACACGCACTCCTACGAGATAAGTATTTCTCTCGTATAGCGTATAATATATAATATACAAATATAATCAATATATATATACAACCATATTAACTTAATTAATATGTGTCTAAACTATGATTATTAAAATAAAGTCAATTACATTATCTAAACGGGATCTAACATAATTAAATTTCTAGCCAAGGTACCACATTGGAGACATCATTAAAGTGCATATCACAAATGATCCATACTTATACTCAGATGCGTTAGAGACATCCAAGTGATATATAATAAGATAGACATTCACGGCGGCGGAGCAACCAAGCACACGCAAGTCACCGCTAGCATTATTAGTGCCTCGGACGGCCATCTCTCATCTATCTGCTGCAAACTAGTAGTAATACAGTACTACTTCAGTACTTGCATAAGTATAGTGATAGATGAATCATAAAGTTAGCTTTACGACTTCAGCATGCCTGCATCGGATAAAAAGAGATGATATATAGAATTGGTGGGACAAAGGGAACCAGGATAAGAGCACACTTGACGTACGGGATAATCGCGATGCAACCAAGTCAAGCTTGTAGGATTACTCTATGCAAAGTAGGATTTGAATAAAATGAGAAGCGTCAGATCATCTGTGACAAGAGTGCAGAATTAGGCAGCCGAATCCTTCAGGCTTAGTTTTGCTTTGCATGGTGCATCTAGCTAGCTTAAGAGGGCCATAGCCTGTATGTACTTAGCTACTAGCAATGTTCCGTAGTATAATGGCCTAATAATAAGTGGTTTGTAGCAGAAGGCACCGCATGAGGAATGAGGATCAATGTCATTGATTCATTGAGTTGCGGTCATGGTAACTGCAGGGTCTTTGTCGGACCAAGTCAGCATATATATAAGATGCGGTTCTCGTTACGACAAACATCATCTTCAAAAGTTTGTTATCTGAACTTGACATCCATTTATTATTGGAAAACAAAATTTTTTTTGTCTCCAACAGTTTGATAAAATAACTTGACATCAATAACAATTTGATATATCTCCCCCTGACAAATATGTCAACCTCAGGCAATTTGACATCTCCTCTTCTCCCGCCGCCACCTCTTATCTGGAAACTATTAGAGAGAGACTATTTTTTTACTTGACATATTATTTGTTTTAGGAGTTACAAGTAAAATATAGCAAACTCTCGAAGATGCTATAGCAAATCTTACGCCCGGTTGCTGCAGCGCTATTTAAATGACGATGGGCATGCATTGTAGTGTGGGAGATGTTCGGCGCAGAAGAACAAATAGAATGATGGGCTGCCAAGTAAAGCTAAAAGGGCCGACTGCACATGGGCTTTAGTCCTCGGCAAAGTCCCCAAGAAACGGTCTTTCTTGATCTGAGTATCTGACAGCTGCTCCGAGCCTCCGACGGCGAATGGCGAATGGCGACCTTCAAACAAAAACTGACAGATTGACTGGAGCAAAACCGAAGTGAAAGTATAGATTCTTTAATTCCCCCTTCCCATTCTCAGAATCGGTTGAGTTTTTTTTTAGTAGGGAAGAGGCGGCGGCGTTGGTTTAGCAGGGGAAGATCCCCTTCCGCAGTCATCCAACGGGCTCCACCATCAAGATCAATTTGGAGGTACGATTGATTTATTTACCTTTGCAGCTCAGCGGCTGCTACATTTATCTGACTTGTCATCGAAGAGCAGCCTGAAATCTTTTTGGATTTGCGCATTGGGATTAAATGATTGTTAAATCTGTTCCATTCCCGCTTCGTGGCCGCATGAAACCACTATGTATAATCCCAAAAGGAACACGAAGCAGGTGTTTTCTACGGTGCATCCGCCCCTTTTGTTTTGTGCACCAGTTTCTGTCTTGTAGCATGGTTTTGTGACAAAAATCGTTGTATTTATATGCTGGTACAGAATCACAATAAGGTATAGCCGGAGAACACTGGATTCTCTCAAATACACTCTACTGATCTACATATATACCCTACTTATTGTTAATTTCATCACTTATTTCACTGAATTGTGATGGGCCGACAGCACCGCTGTGCTGAAGGTCACCTAAGGTCCTGCCATGGAGGATATGTCAGTGCTTCTGATCTTTGGAAGAATTCATTCGGTTTCACTTCCTCTCTTTGCTGCTATCTTGGCAGAAGGAGCCAATCTCAAGCTTATAAACCTGTCACTCTTGATAAATCAAGTCAGATTTAATTTGCACGGTCTTTTGCTAACTCTTCTTAGGTCCAGTTGAACCCATTCAAGTCAATTTTCTTGCAGTTCTGTGGCCCGTCAGTGGTGTCATTGATATTCAAATCCAATTTTGCTGCCTTGCGTGCCATACTAAAACTGTCTCTCTCACGCCTGTCTAGGTGGCTTGGAGGCGTCATGCTTAGCTTGTCAAGAAACAAATCCTCTCTTCCTCTTTCTTTCGCTTGTATATCAAAGGCCATGCCTCCTATCTCTTTTCCTCTGTGGGCAGAAAGGCTGATTGATAGGATATCTTGATCTTTCTGTGAGCCATCACAAGCAGTTAAGCAGCTGTCAACTGACCCATCGCCAAGTTGGATAGTGTGCCCTTGTAGAATTTGGGAACCTTCAATCTCTTCAAAGCCTGTAAATGCATGCTGGAGGCATTCTGTCGATACCTTTGAGACTAATTCTGACAGTTGCATCTTCGCCGTTTCTACACCGACTGACCCTGCATTCTGCTTTGAAAGTGTCTCCTGTGCCTTTTCTAGCACAGATTGTAGGTACTTCCCTTGTGCTTCAATGCGGAGTTGCAAATGTCTTTGTACCTGTTGAAAGGCATCGTTTATGTGTAAGGTATCACATTATCAGTACTTGAGCATTAACAGTAAAGAGCTTGCAACATGAAAAGAATAAACTCCGGATTTACAATTGGTCAGTTCGTTTGAACTTTTTTTAGCATCATTGCTTTTTACATGTTCTTTTCTGAACTGTGTTCAGTCAAATTATGACAAGAATATATCCCTAGACAACCATGACTAGACCCTCTTGCCTTGTGAGCCTCTTAGAAGTCATGCTCTGGTGTCCAGCATATACTTTTGTTAATAAATGAGCTATAGATGTTCATTGTGTGAAGGACAAACTATGTGGATGCTCTCAAGCTAAAGATATGCATACATTGCATACATTTTTTTTCCTCTTGGATTTTTTTACTCTATCAGTACTGTAGAAACTAGTTCTTGACTAGAAAAATTGGGGTTATTGGAGCAATTACATGTGATGTTTTTTTCTTAAAGGAATGGTGATTGAGATGTCATTAATTGACATGTAACATTATACATGTTCTGACCATGTCCCTGAAGTTTACCAAATGATGGTTAAACTACTTAATTTTTCTTTATTTATTTAGATGTCTGTACATCTGGTACTTTCATGGCAAAATAAACCTTCATTCAATGAGTGTTCTAGATCTACTTAAAGCCTCATTTGGGATACATTTTGCTATATGTTTGGCCACACAATCTATTCCAGTTTTCTAGAAAATGAAAACATTATGTATTCGTAAGGAATGTTTAAATGGTAATTTAGTTGGTAATATGATTTATTTTTCTTCTGCTTCTGTACCTCTAGTTGCTCATGCAGTTGGCGCTGTACTTCAATTTGCATCTGAAGGGCTTCACCTATGTGCACAGATCTGATAAAATGCAAATCCATGTTATCTTATGCAAACATGTTGAAGCAAACATTTATTCATCTCTTACTTGTTTGTCTGGGTTCCAAGGTTTAAGTGGCTAGCTGGTGATCCATTTCCTTCAGGTGATTTCTCCATTGACATGGTGCAGCCAACCACTGAAGAACAGAAAGGACATTCAGTATTAAGCTTAATTGGAGGCTGATAAGTGATAACTGCTAGGTAATGAGAGAATGTTATAATTACCATTTTTTGCATTTCCACCATTAGCTTGGGCGTGAATGTTTTTGCTTAGCCTGTATTTCTAGTAAAAGACAAATCAACTTAGTTTCTTGCCACAAGGCATACAAGGGAAAACACGATACTAGAAATTCCATGTCTACCTGAAGATGACTCTTAAGGTGGTATAGTGTTAGTCCGGGGACACCCATGAGTCTCATGATCGTCTTTGGTGTAGCTTCTGCAAATTTCAGAACTTAGGTGGTAATCTTCCTTATGTTAGCTTGTATGGTAGATATAGGGTTTAAACATGTACTTACTATCAGGCCCACCAAGTTGATTTACCGCCTCCACAAAACGCTCATGTAGTTCAGGTGTCCATTTTAACCTAGGTTTAGCATCAGTCGAAAGCACAAGCCCTGGCTCTGCTGGAATGCTCCCTCCTTGCAGAAGCATGTGCCTTTCTGGAGGAAATGTCTGTCTAGAAGACAGGAAATGGCCGTGGCTCTGAAGCTGTTGTGGATGATGATACATCTGGCATGAAGACATTGCAGGCTTAATGGTTAGGACGTATGAGGAGATCTCCTCTCTTTTTTTTCCCCTCCTTTGTTTGAGCAAACCAAATAACATGCACATGATACATCTCATACCTCTTCAATTCTGTTATGTATCCTGATAGGAACTGTCTCTTGCAGTTTATCAGCCCTTTGTGTTTGGTGAAGGGTTGTTCGTCACACAATGGTGTTATATTCCTTGGGGGAATGCTCTAACAAACTATGACTACTCATGCCAAGGTGTTATGCAGAGTCTGGTTTTATAAGGAAGGCAAGTGAGGAGAGAATTTCGAATCGTTAGAACAAACACTCAAGCCTGGCCCAATCTTGGTGGCAACTGAAAAGAGGTATAGAGATATTATCCTTATTCCTTAAGGTACCTGTGGACCCTATGCACACCAATCTTTTTATTTGTCAATTCTGCAAACACATTTGGATTCTGATTCCAACACTAACAAATTTAGTTTATATTGGTTTAACTAGCACAAAGAGGTGTAAGGGGTTTGCAGGCATACATATTTGCTAAGTTTATTCTTCTTGCAGATAAAAGTGGGAACCTTGTTCTCAGAAAGAACTTTCGACATGGAGTTTGTAATAATGCCTTTGTGCTTGTAGGCCTACTATATCTTATATGTTCAGCACTAATTCCACTCTCCACCATACTTGTATCATGAACTCAAAGGGCAACATCTGTGCACAGTCGCATTGATTAGGATTTAGGATTCTGTATGTTCAGCAACCATGGATTCTATAGCAAATGTATGCCTTCAGGTTATACAAGCACGGCATATAGATGATAGGAGAATAATTTTTATCATTCATACGAGAGCAAAGATTAAATTTCTTTTTGACCAGATGCATCCAGAAGAAGAATTCGATAAAAGTTTTTCATATAAATAAAGTGAAAAGGGACTAATTCCCTTAGTGATGCCTTCCTTGGGACTGCACAAAAGCAAAGCATGGAATATTGGAATAAGCATATGGTTCTCTTTTGTCTCCTCATGTAAGTTTTGTACTTGTTCGGCTATCAGGGAAGCGGAAAGTGGATAGACGAATCTGATGGGCTGTGCATCTATATGGAGTCCTCTGAGTTTTGCTACTATCTGTTCTACATAAGGCGCAGAAAGTCTGGGCTTAAAAATGACGGTTAGTTCCTTTACTTCACTGCTCTATTTTGCTTTTGTTTGGAAAACATGCTTATCCAAACCGACATGGTTAGTCTTGTTTATTCGCCCCTCCATACTTGAGCAAAACTGGCTCAGGTTCAATGTTTGATACCTCTAGCTGGTAGCTGCCATGAAGTCCAGTCATATGGAATAGGCGGTGCTTACCTTTGTCTTATCTAGAGTGTTTTTTCTGTAAACTGTGAGGTGCTACAGTTTTGGGCTGTAAGAGTACCTTTCGGTTGATTTGTTCTGTAGTCCAGCTTTCCATAAGGGAATAACTAGCCTGATTATTATTTTTCCATGATTACATTTGTTCTGGTTATTGTGAGTCACAAATGCAAGATGTGCCGCCTCGTAAGTTGTACCTCAGAAATCAAATCATTGCAATGGTAAAACAGATATAGTAAATTGCATTAAGATCCTCTCAGGCCTTTCCAAAAATAAAAGCTTGACAGGCATTCTTTGAAAAGCAACTAGTACGAGTGGTCCAAGGAAGTAGCATCTTCTTTATAGCTTGCTATTTTGCAAGGTTTGCTTGTTGCCATTTCATTGTTCAACCAGTCTTCTCTGAAGTTGTTCCAGGGATCCCTGTACTTATAGGCCCTTGTTCCATTCATTAGGATAAGAAAACCGTCCTCCTGATATGATATGATATGATATGATCCGTACCCCCATTCCTGTTCAAGTGAGGCATGCCGGTGCATTTCTGTCGTTCCAAACCAAAATCACCCTATGCATGATTCCATGAGCATTGGCTGGGGAGTTGTGTTCAATTATGGCCGATCATCAGGAGCATAAGCTCAGACCACTGCACATTAGAACCATGGAATAAGCTCTTTCTGGCCATAGCTTTATCTTTCGCACTGAATCCGACGAAAGCGAGCAAGGGGAGGAGAACGGAGAATTTTATCTTTGCGCGGGGATTACATTCAGTTGTTGCTTGTTAAGTGCTCGGAATCGTATGCTCCTGCTTTCTCTGTAAGCGCTCTTGACAATTATCGTTTTCACAGGCAGGCCGGCGAGCACGCGATCCCGCGGGAAGGGAATAAGGGAAAGCGATGTTGACAAAGCTGAAGGGGAATCCTGCGCTTTTTTGGAGGCAAAGATGAGAAGGAATATATCGCCTGTGTCGACCTCGCCTAGCTGCTTGGTTCTTCTGTTCCGTGACTTGGTTGTGCTCCGCTGGGTCGTGCCAGCCGCCAACAGCAACAGGATGCATGAGCACGTGTGAACCTTGGCGTAGGTATGTTATTGTTTGCTCTAAGAGTGTTTTCTCAGCGGTTGTTCTTTGTTTACTGCATAAACTCATCCATTCGTATCGGTTGCAGACTATGTGGACACTTAAAATGATGCGAATTGGAAATTGGAAAGTATTAAGAGTATAGACCGCTGGACAAGCTGTTTCTATAGTTTGGTGTTAATGAGCTAATGATCCATACCATATTCTCGCCGAAAAAAAAAACTAATGGTTCATGGATCTATTACCATATGATCCACAGATTGGTTGCCTAGTTGGAGACTTGGAAGTTATTCTAGGCTTAGCAGCTTTGATGAAAATTGATGAAATGAACATGGCGGATCTATCACTCAGGGGCCTGGACCCTGGACTAGCCAAGCCAGAGCCTAGCCCATCAGCATGGCAGCTCTTTGTGGCCCAGCTGAAGCTGCTGAAATGCTTGACATCGCTCCTTGCACCCCGACCTGCGTTTTCGGCTGGGCTTCACGTGCCCGCGATCGACGACACCGTTGCAAACGTTCGGTAACTTGATGTGAGGGCTGCCTCAGCTTCTTTGAAAACGTTCGACACCTATCCGGCTATCCAATTTTAAGGGTTAGTTTGAACACATCTCATATTTGTTTCTGGATGGAGTCATTCAAACCTCGAACTCCAAAATCGGATAACACTTGAAACCGTTCACTTTTCAACCCTGGACTGGTTTGTAGACAGTTCTGGGTGTATGAACAGTTACTTTTAATATTTTTTAAATTTTTTTAGAAATCCAACTTTTTGAGCATCTTAATGTCCTCACATAAAAAAAACTCAAAACTACAGAGTTGTAGATCTCAATGAAAGCTAAAACTTTAGTATTAAAAAGGTATTTTTCATTTGACTTTGTACAAAAAATATATTATCTATACCTAATAATAAAGAGGCAAAATTTCACCCCCCATTTTTTTGGTATGACCTCTCCTAACTACCGAAGAATGAAGAGTTCCTTCATCCAAACTTATATATATATAATCCGTGCTAATATGTGTTAGAATAGCTTTTGTCTAGCACGATATGAAGTCTAATATGGAGTCCAATATGAATTCCGATATAGAGTCCGATTTCAAAACATATGTAAAAGTGATACGGGTCCAATTCCAAAACATAAGAAAAAAATAGGTTATGAATCTATATCTATACCTATTAATAAAGAGCTAAAATTTCAGTCTCTTTTTTTCGTCCAGCCCATTCAAATCTGACCTAACTGTCAAATTCACTCACTCTCCCCACTCCAGCCTCCCGCTCAGCAGCCCACCAAATCGGCCCAATTCGCGTCACTTGCAACCCACCAAATCGGCCCAATTCACGTCACTTGCAACAACCAGTGGTCGTGTGGGCCTAAATCCCCTAAATCGCGCCAATCCAGCAACTGCGGCCCAATTCACGGCCGATCCGGCCACTAGCGAAAAAAAATCAAAACAAGTGCTTCACCTAGGAATCGAACATGGGTTTGCACTCTCAAAATGAGGTCTCACCGCCACACCTCACATACTTATGTATATGAATCTTTTTTATTTAGAGTTCTAATAACATCCTCAGACTTTTCATATGTACGAAAATGTGGGATTGTATATATTAGAACAAATTAATTTCATATGCTAACACTCTCAATATTAGCAAGACAAATAAATAAATATATGAAAAATGTGGGATTGTATATATTAGAACAAATAAAATAATAAATAAAACTATGAAAATATTATATTACATATGTTAGACGGAGATTGGATATTACTATGAAAATATGATATTACATATGAAAATATGGATAGAATTTATGTATGGATATTACTATGAAAATATGATATTACATACTGTATTTATAATGAATGTTAAGGTCACTTATAAAATAAAACATACCTTTTAATTTCATATAGAAAGGTAAAAAAAAGATATGTAACATTCATGTACTCTTTTTCATTTGTAATGATAGTTTTCTTTCTCTCCCGTTACAACGCACGGGCATATTTGCTAGTTTCTCTAATACGGCAAGCACTAGTATACGATTATTATGATGCTAAAATTTTGTATTATTTTATAACATCTAATTGTTCTCGAATGAAAAATATTAAAACTATAAAGTTTTAGATCTCATCTAGATCTATAATTTTTATATAAAAATTATCTTATATTACATTGAAGGATTATAATTTTTCAAAAGTTGAGTCATACCACAGTATTTTTTACTTGATGTGAGGGCTGAGCCGCTGAGGGATGGAGTCGTTCCAACATCGTTAGCTGGTAATGTCCATGGGCTCGCAATGTCAGCCACTGTTCCTCTTCTTCTACTTTTCGTAGTAGTCCCAAAAAAATCCTGGCATCGAGCAGAGTGTTGCCCCGGCCCTTGCTCTTGCGCGGCCCCTTCCGAGGCTCAAACTACCGTGGCTGAGCTCTGGAGCTCGCCCAAGCCGCCATGGCTGGGGTTAGAGCTCGCATCATGCATCCATGGCTGGTGCTGGAGCTCGCCCATGCTACCGTGGCCACAGGGGCGAAGCCAGGATAAATGGTCACCGACGTCAAAGTCTATATGAGTAACTTGTTACAGTGTTATCCTAAACGCTAAACGATAAACAACCAGTCACTTTTTACTTATCATTTAGACCGTTTAAGCAGTGTTTAATGGGTTTTAATAGTTTTGTATAGTAGTAGTAACACTAATATATATACGAAAAAGTCAAATATGCTTACGTACGTACACATGTTAAAAGTAGTATTCTACCAAATAATCTCTTTTGGAAGAAATCTAAATCCCATAACACTTCATATACTTACGATGCTAATTAGTTCAGCATTGATTGTGGTAATCGCAATCCTCATATTGACTAAATTATGAATTAAATTGTAATTTACCTCATTTAACCATGTATAACTTGATTATGTTTAGACGGTTTAGCCGTTTTTAACAGTTTATTAAGGGTTTATTTAGTTTCCTCCTCCCAAACTTTAGTGGACTGAACTTTAGTTATTTTTAGGGACTAAAATGTTAAACAAACTGACTAAAAGTTGACTAAAACACTTTAGTTTCACCGGTCCCTCAAGAGGTACTAAAATATGAGTAAAATATTTTAGTCCACTAAAATTTAGGAGGTGGGAACCAAATACACCCTAAATGGGTTTAAACAATCCAACCGTTTAATTTATGGTTTAGGACCTAAACGACATAGGTAGCTCTATTTACACCGTCATTGAAATTTTGGAATGAAATACTCTAGCCAATCATAGTTAGCCACGTGGAATGAAAAAGCACGATCTTTGGGGGAAAGCAAATATCCTATCAACTTTCAGCGTGATTGTTTTAATTAGCAATTATAGAAAAGGATCATAGAACAATGGTGTTATCTCGTAAAGAACCAGCCCGGTTTTGAGGTAGCTGGATCGACATACAATAAATGGGCTGAGATTAACGTTCGGTCTTCTAGGTCGCTGCTTAATACAATAGAGTACTACTTTCTAGCAACTAACATTCACGTAATGTAATCGCACATCGTGGTCCTAGGAAGGGAGAAGATGGGCCAGACTGCTGGGCTGCCAAATCGCTAGGGTCAAACATATTTTCTACCGGGGTCCAACATGGTGAAAAATTGCTAGCTATGAGAGGCTACGACAAAGTCGTCGGTGTCAGCCGACCCCGACGCGTCCACGTAGCTTCGCCACTGCGTGGCCAGGGCAGAGCTCGCCCCGCGCCGTTCAAGCAGGGAGCCGAAGCTCGTCGACGGAGAAGCGCCAACATAGATGTGACCTGGACTAGAAAACAACCAGATTTCCATATTCTGACATTGCTCATGATGAAATATAAGATGAATAGCGATTCTAATCCTAATCTAAATCTATACCTAATAATAAAGAGGCAAAATTTTTCTCCTCCACTTTTTTTTGGTCCGGCTCCCCTAACACACGGGCATGTTTACCATACAAAGTACAAAGTTCGATTTCTACACGTATTAAGTTCCGTTGCAACGCACGAGCATGTTTGCTAGTTCAAAGTAAAAGGCAAAATCATATAACTATTTCCAATTCTATATATAACTCATACAAGTTTGAATAACTCTTGTCTAGCATGATACGGAATTCGAATTCAAAACTTTTTGAGCCGGGTATGTGATCTAGATTGAGAAACAACAAGTTTTTCATACGAATTCTATTTCGATATGACTCATGACTAAAAATTACTCCCTCCATCCCAAATTGTAAGTCATTCCAAGAATCTTGGAGAGTCAAAGCATCTCAAGTTTGACTAAGAATTATAGACAAAACTATAAAGATTTATAACATCAAATAGGTATACTATGAAAATATAATTGATAACGAATCTAATGATACTTATTTGACATCATAAATATTATTATATTGTTATATAAGTTTGGTCAAACTTGAGAAACTTTGACTCTCCAAGATTCTTGGAATGACTTACAATTTGGGATGGAGGGAGTATATTATATTTTTTTCTGATCAATTCTTAAAAAAAACAGTTTTCCAATAGAAATTAATGGTGCGTAAAGGGCAAAAGAAAAAAAAGAAAAAAATAATAGTTATGGACTGTCATAGACTCCTATGTTTTGTAGAAAAAAGTCATGGCACATATTATCTATATCTAATTCTATATCTATATCTAATAATAAAGAGGCAAAATTTCTCTCCTCCATTTTTTTTGGTCCGGCTCCCCTAATCCGATTCGTACACGTATTAAGTTCCGTTACAACACACGAGCATGTTTACCATACAAAGTACAAAGTCTGATTTCTATACGTATTGAGTTTCGTTGCAACGCACAGACACATTTGCTAGTAGAGAATAAATAGAGATAAAAATAAATAGCAATTGATTGTATCACGGACTCTTCTGATTTGAGATTCTAAAAATGCCATGTATTTATAGCTTGACAAATAGTAATATAATGAGCTCATGATGAAAAAATAGATTTAAAAAGATATAGAAAAAATGCATATAATATGAATAAATATATAATACTTGCGCATGAACACATTTGCTAGTAGAATGAAACTACTATTAAGACTAACCTTAGCAAAGCATCCTACTACATGACAAACGCGTATGTTTTGCATCTCACGCGTATGTTTTGCATCTCATTTTTATGAAACTTGATATTTTAGAAGGTTGCTAGCTTTTGGGGGAGACCACGTAATAACCCAATTGGCTTTCGCGGTGATGAACCAAAATTTGAACCTCATGTAGTCCCAAGTAGCCCCGATTGCTCTTAACCGGAGTAGAATTTTTGGCTAAAAATATGCGAGTGTTGAATTAGGAGATCGACGTAGGAGTACGAGTACTGTCCAATATTTAATGTAATTCTATTCTACCCCGTACTCGGTGCGTACTCATAATTAATTATTGTCTTCGTGCTCAAGGAAGGGAAGAAAAGCAAACGCTTTCTTCAAGAAAAAACGATACAACTCCGTAGAATACCCGTATGGTATGCGATCCCCGAGCGAGAGCAATTTGAATACCACAATTAAACCTAGCCAAACTCCGAAGGGCCCACGACATGGCCCACTTGCCCCGCCGCCCTTTCATCATATAATAGCTCCCTCCCTCTCCGATCCTTCCGCCTTGCCTCTACTGTTCCCCCTCCCTCTCCTCGCCCAACGCTCCCCAACCCTAGACGGCAATGTCCCTTCGCGCGGCATTGGTCGACGTGGAAAACGTCGCAACGGGGCCGGAGGAGATATGGCGGAGCCGGCCCAAGACCAAGATCGTCTGCACCTTAGGTCCGGCTTCGCGCTCCGTCGAGATGTGCGCGCGTCTGCTCCGCGCTGGCATGTGCGTCGCGCGCTTCAACTTCTCGCACGGCTCCCACGAATACCACCAGGAGACCCTGGACAATCTCCGAAAGGCCATGGACCTCACCGGCCTCATCTGCGCCGTCATGCTCGACACTAAGGTCCACCCTTCAACGTTGTTTCCCTATGTTGATTTGAGATTATAATGTTTCGAGTTTCACGCGTGAACGATTTTAGAACTTCAAGTTCAGAAGAGCGTCAAAATTGTCAAATGATCGACCCCCTATAATAAACTAGTAAAGTACTATTTTGGAAGTTACTTTTGTCGGATGTCATGTGTTGTTTGTTCTTTATTGTTTGACATGTGCGATTGCGTCTTCTTCTGCCGTTCCGTTATTTATGAACCATCAATTTTTAGTTTGGTACCTGACATTTTTTTCAGGTACATATTGTTTCAATGGCATTTATAATCAGCATAAGAGATTAGAATTTCTTGTTGATTGTTTGCATATGATTTGTTTATGTAAATCACGTGGTATCTGGTTAGTGGGTTGGTTAGATGTGTGTATGCGGTTGACATTTGTCGCGTGGCCAATTGGAATTTGTGTGGCTGACCAAGACATAGTTTTGTTGTGTGCAACTTGCATTATCCATGAGCTTGCCAATGTAGTCATGGTATGATGTCTGGAAGGCCTACAGAATTCGGACGTAATATTAAACTTTTTTATTATACTTGTTGATAGCTCTGAGGTACCTATTGGGCTATTGACTCTCCCCAGTCCCTTTTGACATCTGGGTTCTCTTGTGTGATCTACCCATTTTTTTTGGATTGCTGTCATTAGTTAGCCATGTGAAGCTAATTTCTTTTGAAGTCTTGAGTGGTTGATTTATGATACGACGGCCATTCATATCATTACTCTTTGTTTGAAAAACATCCACATCATTTTTTATGTATGATATATGATCAGTTCATTCACCCATAGACTACTGCTTTCAACATAAATATTGATATTAGCTTGAAAACTGTCTTTTCAGATATACAATGGGCTAGATGGTTCCGTTCACTTATTCTTGAATAACATATTCTCATGTGCCTTAATTCATATTATTGTTTTTATTATTTTCTTAGAAAGACAGCAGTGTAGCACGGGAAGAGGATAAATCTATACTTATAATGCTGTTGTAATAAATAATGAATCTTTTTTATATCTGGAGGGATCGATGCATTGGTTCTTTCAGGAATGTATTGTTCTATATATGATGCCATAAGGATGACATATGCTGTCGTACTAATTAACAAACCATTGTTTACCAAGAGGGATAGATCCATTGGTTCTTTTTATATGATGTACTGTATATAATATGATTATTTCAGGAATGCATTGTTCTGTGGTTCCATAAGACACTATTTTTATTCAGGAGATAGATGGGCTTGCTGCTCGTCAGGAAGAGCCTTGAAAACGAACATTTATGCTGCATTAGATTAGATGTATTATATTGTGATTTGGTCCATGCTATTCTGATGAAATATGTTTTGTTTAATTACTGTTGTTTGTTTTGCTGATAGACAATATTGTAATGTTGTAGCACAAATCTCGGCATGGAGTTATGGTTCTTGGCTAAATATACCGTGTGGTAGATGGTAACATGAAGATGCAATTACTTTTGATGATTATTAGAGGTTCATCAATTATCTATTTTGCTTGTGATGGATTGGACTAGCTCTGCATACTGTTTGACACATTTATTTAATCCTAAGAATGCTAAGACTTATGTTCATGCATCTTTTCTTGTCAAACTGTTTGAATATCTTATGGAACTTAGTGGACGAAAATAAGAATGCATCAACTTATTTAGTTTGCTGAAACCTTGTAATTTACTATTTCTGTACAGGGACCAGAGATCCGCACAGGTTTTTTGAAAGATGGCAAGCCTGTAAAGCTGACACGGGGGCATGAAATCACCATCACCACCGATTACTCCATTAAGGGTGATGAGAATATGATTTCCATGAGCTACAACAAGATTGCTGTGGACCTGAAGCCTGGGAGCACAATTCTCTGTGCTGATGGGACTATCACATTCACTGTGCTTTCCTGTGATCCTGTGCAAGGCCTGGTTCGTTGCCTTTGTGAGAACTCAGCTCTCCTGGGTGAGAGAAAGAATGTCAATCTTCCTGGGGTAATCGTGGATCTCCCAACCTTAACAGAAAATGACAAAGAGGATATCCTTCAGTGGGGCGTCCCAAACAACATTGACATGATTGCGCTATCCTTCGTACGCAAAGGATCAGATCTTCAGATGGTCCGAGGTGTGCTCGGTGAGCATGCCAAGTCAATACTACTTATGTCCAAGGTATGCTCATCTTCTGTGTCTGTATGAAGTTATGTTTTTTTAATGATGCCATTTGCTTACTTTGTGCCATTAAACTCTTACATATGCAGGTTGAGAATCAAGAAGGTGTTGCCAATTTCGATGAGATACTTGCAAATTCAGACGCTTTCATGGTAGCCAGAGGAGATTTGGGAATGGAGATACCTATTGAAAAGATATTCTATGCTCAGAAGGTGATGATCTTTAAATGCAATGTGCAAGGAAAGCCTGTTGTTACAGCAACCCAGATGCTGGAGTCCATGATTAAATCTCCCCGCCCTACAAGAGCAGAAGCAACTGATGTCGCCAATGCTGTCCTGGATGGCACTGATTGTGTGATGCTTAGCGGCGAGACTGCAGCTGGGGCATATCCAGAGCTAGCGGTGCAAACAATGTCAAGGATTTGCCTACAAGCAGAGTCACATACAGATTATGGAGCAGTTTTCAAGTTAATAAGTAACGCTGCCCCAATCCCTATGAGTCCACTGGAGAGCTTGGCGTCATCAGCAGTTCGAACCGCCAACATCTCTAATGCATCACTCATCTTGGTCCTCACGAGGCACAACTGCAAGGCTCGTGGCCAAGTATAGGCCAGCAATTCCAGTGATAACTGCTGTGATCCCAGAAATGAAGACGGATGATAATTTTAACTGGACTTGCAGTGATGAGCGCCCTGCCAGGCACAGCATGATTGTGAGGGGCCTGATCCCGATGCTTAGCGCCGCTACAGCGAAGGCATCTGATACTGAGTCTACTGAGGAAGCCATTAGCTTTGCCATAGATCATGCGAAGAAGCTCAAGATCTGCAAGTCAGGGGATTCAGTCGTCGCCTTGCATCGTATTGGTGCATCATCTGTCATCAAGATCTTGACAGTCAATTAGTGTTGGCGACGTGGGTGGGCCTTTACTAAGGCAAAATTTTGTTAGGCTATGAATGGACCCTTGCTAGTTTTATTTTGTTGCTCATTTGCATGTCTTAGAGTGAGCTTCGGAGGTTAATTTTGGCTTTTTAGGAATGAAAAAAAAGCCGTTTGCTGTAGGGAACTACGCAATGCTTTTGAGAATTATTATATGTTTGCGAACTTAAATAATACATTATATCTATGCTGTAATGTGTTTTGTGACCTGTTTCGTATCGTATTTTCATGTTATTTGGTGATTCAGATCTTAGTGTATTTCATAAACTGAATTTCAGTCTTGTAATCCGAGCTGCTGAATTTGTTCTGAGAGCCTCAGCAATTTTAGCCGTGCAATACGCCAGCACGGTGGGGAACGCCTTGCATGGATTCCAGATATCAACACACAAACCGTGTGGACCATAGCAAGACACAAACTCCGTCAATGTAAATTTCGTTTTTCAATCTCAGATTTAATGTTTATAGATTATAGAAAATAGTATCAATATTTACATCTTCACATAAGTACTATAAAAACGCATTCTATGACTAAAACTTATATTATAGAAGTACTATAAAAGTACATTCTATTACTAATCTAATATAATATGCATATTACACATAAGTATTAATACCTTTTTTTTTCAAATTTGATCAAACTAGGATAAATACTTGCACACAGCCTGGCATGATCATCATCCCACCTACTTCCCTTGCAGAGTTACTGTAGTTTGCATACCAAAGCTTTGCAAAGTTACTAGTTTGCCATCAAAGCAGATTGAGAATGAAATTTCCAGCAGAAATCATAGGAGCATCAGTCAGAAGATGCAATCTCCAATCTCCATCCACCTGAACTGAAGCAAAACTACAGCCAAAGAACACAAATGCAGCTTTACACCCCGACCACTCACACACACAAAGACAAGCCCCCTACATGGCTACATTATCACCATGTTCATTAGCATCACGACGACGAGGAGGAGTTGTTGCCGTTGGATCTTTGCGAGAAGAGCCCGCCAAAGGGCCACGACAACCAATGCCTCCTCCCGCCTCCGCCGCGCGCGTTGCCACTGGACTCAACACCAGCGCCTCTGCCTCTGCCAACTGCCTCCGCCGCCGGCTCGTCCGTGGGCAGCTGGTGCCTGCACACGGGGCAGGAGCTGTGCATCTCCAGCCACGGCAGGATGCACTGGTCGTGGAACCGGTGCTTGCACGGCATCTCGCGCGCCTCGCCGCCGGCCGCGACCTCGTCCAGGCACACGGGGCAGGTGAAGGTCTCGCGCGCCCGGACCGTCGGCAGCGCCGCCACGGCCTCCTTCCTGGCCGGCGGCGTGCCCTGTCGGCTCGGGTCGGTCTCGGCCAGGTACTCCAGCAGCAGGTCCAGCCCCGGGCCGAGGAACAGGTCCCCGAGCGTCAGGCCGCCGGGGCCGCCGTCCCCGTCCCTTCGGTCTTGTTGTCCCATGAGCATGGCGCGCGCGTCCGCGGGGGTCATGAGCACCCCCCGCTCGCGCCCGCCATCGGCGTCGCCTTCCTGGAGCGCGTTGAGCAGCTGCAGGAGGGCGATGTTGCGGTACTGCCTTCGCGCCAGAGCCGCGAGGTCGCCGCCGCCGTCGAGGCCGTGGCGGCCGGACGAGGCGGCGATGAAGTCCATGAGTACAGGCGCCCAGAGCGAAACCTCGCGCTCCAGCGCCGCGTTCGCCTCGCCCGCGGCAGCACGACCTCGGATGTCCGCGCCGTCGTTGCCTCCCCGGTCATCACCCGCCATCTCCTCTACAAAGCCGGTGTGGCAGTGGGGGCACTTCACCTCCTCGATGCCCAGTTCGGGCTGTATGATCAGCGAGCACATGTGGCAGAAGTACCTTGAAGCTGCGCCGGATTCCTCGTCCATGTTTTCCTTTCCTCCGCCTCCTTGCGACAAGAACTACTACACCCAAGACGAGAATTCGATCAGAGCTATACTCTGAAAAGATGATTCGGGCCAGATGGGGATTCTTCCATGACAAATTACCAAAAAGTAATGATTATTAGCAATTTCTAACAAGAAGCACACAGGGGACACCGAACCACGTCGCAGAAGATTACAACAAATCAATTTTGAAACGAGAACAAGTAGATCAATGGATAGAACATTACCTGCCAATAGAGACACAGCCTATCCTTCTCCAAGAAGCACCACTTGTAGGCTCCACACACACGATCTCCAAATCTGATTCGTCTTCCTCGGTCAGGGGGAGAGAGCGAGAGCGAGCAGCAAGAGGGAAAACAAGCGAGAAGAAGAATCTAGAACAGCAAGAAAGACGATTTATCCACACCAGGACCGGGCGAGGCGACCGAGCAAGAGAGGATGGCGACGCACGCAATTCGGATATTAAAATCGATGGGCGCCTTGGGGTAATTGGCGACTTCTTGTTGATTATGACATGAGCTTTGTTGGTTGCGCAACGCCAGCGGAGAGCTCCATCTGCGGAGACTCTGAAGACTGAACTTTTGTATGGACTTTCTATTGCTCTCGCAAGGATCCAAGTCGTACAATGCAAACCAAGCCGAACAACGAGACTAGGGATAGTGCCGATGTCAGGGATTGTGTTTTGCGGTAAAAAAAAAAGTTTCTTTAGACGTATCCGAGACGTTAGCCTAATATGATCAGTTTTGACCGGATCAACAATAGAGTGCCATGACAGAATGACAGTTATCTAACTATCTCTGCATTCTGCTTGATTACTTGAGGCTTTTTGAGAAATTTTTAAGGATAATTGTTCATATCAAATCACACTTTACAGTAAATCCAGCATCAAATTTCCACAACAAATTTCAAGGAATTTGTACGTGATAGTTTTTATCCCGAAACATACTATAGATTTTGACACTCACATATACATAAGAACCTTACATCTTTATGAATACACACACAAACTTTACATCTATGAAAACCTCTATAGATTGACGTGGTGCATCTTGATTTCGAGGAAATTATCATTGATGTCTAATTGTCGACAACCACACTTCGTCGACCTTTGAAAAAAATAACAGTTAGCCTAAAATATGAGCACCAGTGAAGTGTAAAGACACCCAAATGGATATTTCCCATCAGGCCATCACAACAGTACTGTGGATGTTCCAAAGTTATAGGTCACTTTAGCTTTATTCTAAATCAAAATTTCTTATTTTGAACAACAGTTTAGAGAAAAATATTAATAACAAATATAAGTTCAAATAAATGCATTGTCAATACACTTTATGGAGAAATTAAAATACAACTAAATTTGATATTTATAATGTTGCTGCATCTTCTATAAATTAAACTATTTTTAAAAAATAACTCAGTATAAAGTTTCTTTTGAGAGGGAACAAGGTATAAAGTTCAAGACATAATTTAGACCAGTTTTTTATTTGTCCCCGAAAGTTAGATTTGTATATGCGATACAACACATGTCAGCCTCAATCTTCCATCGTTAGTCCCACCACATTATTTGCCCAAAATAAATCTTTGAGCACTCCAGATCTTTTTAATCAGTCTGACACCGACGAATACCACCATTTGTTGTACTTTGTTTTTTTTGTTTTGTTTTTTTTTGCGGCACAACATTTCTGGTTGACAACATGGAAACTTAGGAAGAGTTTATTGTTGTATGCAATAGATGATCTATTTACATCCTTCAAAAGATCATAAAACTTGCCCTAAGTTAATATTTTTTTACTGAAAATAACTGAGTTTGCAACTGATTTCCGCTGGTATATTCTACAGAACATTATTTTCCTAGTTAAAATAAATTAATGGCATTCAGTCTACTATGCACAATAAGGATCAAAGGGATAGGTTAGTCCGTGGGCTACCACTTCCAGCCCATCTCGATATGGGCCAAGAGCCCAAGAATCCTCTCATCTCGGGAAAAAGAAGGCAGGACGGGCCAGGATGCGAAGAAGGAAACAGAGGTCCGCGAGCAAACGCTTTCCAAACCCATCTCGGTCGCCGGAGAACGAGCAGCGGCGGAGGCGATGGCGTCCCCGGATCCCGGCCGCACGCCGGCGCAAGGAGAGGAATCTGCCTCCACATCCCCGTGGCCTCTCCGCAAGCTCCAGGTCCCGTTCCTCTCCTGATCAGCCCCTCATAGGAAAAATTCCTATTGGATTCGTGTTCATGACCATCCTTCGTCATCCCAGATGCAGTATCTGTTATCCTTAATTTCGGCCGAACTGATCTGTCTTTAGCATTACTTACGGGCTTGTTTCATACGTGTTGGAACTACAGCTATGTTTTTCGCATTCTATACTTTTCTTAATAAGGTTAACCCTATTTTATTTGCACTGAGAAAATTATAGAACCTATCCGTTGATGTCTCATTTATATGTATTGTGAGAAAGGTCCCACAAATATTCGTGTTTCATGTTGTTGGATTAGCCAAGAGGAAATTTGCATTTCCCCTAAGATCCATCATTTTTGTTCTTTTGTTGTCACATTCTTCCTGTTGCCTTGTAGAGTTTCACACCAGGGCTGTGGTCACAATACAAAGCTTATGAGGATGCAGTTGTCGAGGGCACTAAAGGTGATATTTTTTATATGTACCCCAGGATGCATTTGTCTCCTAGTATGGTCCTGAAATTTCTATCCGGTCTTATTTCCATATACAAGGAACTATTGCGGATGCTCTGGTTCTTGTGAGAGAGCATCAGACGGAGGCAATTGGATGTGCCACTGTTGCAGGGTTCATTCTGTTCAGAGGTATACTCCTTTTGTTTTTTATAACCTTACTGATATTTGTTTGTTGTACCTGTGGGAAATGATCAGGAGAAGCTATGGTTCATGAATTGTATTTTCTTAAACATGTCATGAGGGAAATGCTACAATTATTTTTATTTTGTGTTTTCAGTAGGAAGGTGAATGAAAACATTGGGATTGATTCTGTTAGATATCGGATGAGAATAACATGATCTGACAAATCCTAAAACCAGAGTACAAAGTGTGACATTTGGCATCCTAGTTTGACATCCTGGTTCTCCGCACTACTGCATCTATGCTAACATGTGGTAGCTAGCAGGAGATGGTTAAGACCAATGAACACAAGATTCAGCAGTCAATATTTATATAAAGGTTTCCATATTCCTAAGTAATATATAATGAATGGATCCAAATTCCCAACTTCCAATATCATTTCATGAAAACGAGTAATTTTTAGTCTTAAATTCTAAGTTTTAACTTACTCCATATTGGATAAAACGATGACTAATGGAAATATCTTTGCGAACTCATGGAATTTACTCCACATCCTTTTCGCATGCCTATTCTTTTCCATTTTTGCAGCTTTTAGAGAGAAATTGTGGGATATAAATCTTAGCAAGAAACTATCTTCAAAAAGACTTGCGTCTCAAGAAGTTGATTATCAGTTTCATTATATGAAGTAACGTAGTAAAGTAACTCAAACAACTCTGATACAAGATGCAAGTATGCATTTATGCCATGATCCATGAACACTAGAGCACTTCAGGCAGGTTGTAAGACTCCACACCAGCCATTGTCCAGGATCAAGTGCTACTCAGTGGCAAAAATACATAGTTTCAGCCAATATATAGCCTGACCTTCTACTTCTTTTGAAATGTGTTTTTAGTTTTTACACGACCTTTTCCTGTTGAGGTTTATCTCTCCACCTATATTTCTTCTATCCAGGTGTGATTGGTGTGACGTCTAAAACAATTAAACAGGATGCATGATGGGATGTGATAGTAGTTGCCATGAGTTCACAGTTAATGTCACCTTTAGTTGTCTTTTTTGTTTGATTTGCACTCAATCTAGAACATGGAATATAGATTATCATTTTCTACATTTTCTTTTAATGCCATTTTAAGATTTGCATTTTGGTTTGTTCTCAAATAGGCGACTTGCTCAGTTTTCTTGCCACTCTTCCCAAATAGACCTTATTGAAAGGTAGTGGGTATAAATGCCTCAGCACTAAATTAGTCTCATGTTCCAACCACGGTTATCAAATTGTCTGATTAATTGCGATTAGTCGTCCTAGTCAGTATCCTGAACTTCACTAGGAGCTATGACTCAATTAGGCCGATTAGTTTTCTGGTCGTCCAATTAGTCGGACTACTTGGTGGATGGCCGACCAGAAACAGAATGGAATTGTTGGCAGCGTATGACATGGGCTGCATCTGGGATGGCTTGGGCCACTTGGGCTCATATTTTTCAGCTCAATTTGCAACCCTACATGCAGCCACCAGCCCACCACCCTAGAGCTATGTTCATGCTTGATTTGTACTCTAGATCATATAGTATATTAGTATTTGTATATATGCTAATCGGACTACTCACCTGGTGGGTCCCATGGCGATTAGGATCTACATTTCCAATAGGTGCCGATACTTGTCCCTACAGGTTTGTGATGGCAGGTACATGCACATTTATTCCAAGCGTACTGAATCCAAACATGCTGGCTGTTGCGTCCACGGCGCCGCCACCACGGGTGAAGCTAGATAGAGCTCGGTGGGTGCAAATGCACCACCCAAAATTTGTCAAAACAATGATTTCTTCTAAAATATCACCATATATGCACCACCTATAATACAGGTCTATGCACCCACAAGGCAAGTACACCACCCTCTAATTTGGTCTAGCTTTGCCACTGGCCGCCACATAGCAGCACTGCTGCTCGCATGAGTTGAATCGAAGTTAGCTAAACTGATGAGGGGGTAAAGACGTGAACTTTTGGATCATTAAACTGGTGCATTGTTCTGTGAATCTGACTCGACAGAATGGTGGGGGTATTTATTTTAGTTGCAATTTGATTGGAACTATGGTATTCTTTTTGTCACAGACTATGATATTTTTAAATAACTTATAAGAAAAGATTTTATTTTTTACCTTTTGATGCTGGAATCTTGTCTCAATTGATATTAAACATCTCCTTTTAGTTGTATTTTATGCTAACAAATAGTTATAGATCTTGTTTTTGTACTTGCTGGACAAATATTTGATATTTGGAAGTGTAGTTGTGCCTGTAGTGTCTCAAACTCCCAACATGTCAAGGGCTTGGTATTTTGATGCATACATGACATGATTAAATAAAACCATAAAGCTTTAGGCCCTGTAATTCTGGAGTGAAAAGGGAAATAGATATGTTTTTTTTTGTTTCATACATTGATGCCTTCCACATTTAATGTTTTAAGTTTCCGTATTATGTTCTCATGATTGGTGATCATAGTTAGAAAACCTTTTGTCTGAGTGGAAGTGCAATCTAGAACTCCACTTTTTACTGGAGGGAATGTTTCCTCGAGCTAATAATGCAAAGCGCCAAAGCCTTGTGCATCAACTCCAACAGACTGGCTAAATGTATTCGTGAAGCTATTTATAACTATTGTGCTCCAAAACACCACTCCAACAACTTGTGTATACCGTTTTCTATTTTACCCAACTGGCTATCCCATCATTCTCGCTGGCCATATTTACCTAGCGAGTCATGTTTGCTATACTTGTTTTCCAATTTAGCTAGGCTGTTGTAAAACTCTACATTTTAGATGAGCTTTCTATTTTACATAATAGCTAAATCTCATGATTTAGCATATAATTTTAGCAAGTCTCTTGGAGTTGCTCTTATGAAGTTGCTGTGAGAAGATTGGTTTTAATTTTTATCTTCTTAATATAATGATACGCAGCTCTCCTGCGTGTTCGAGAAAAAAGATTGGTTTTAATTGCAGTTGCGATATGTAACTGCTTGTTATACGGTACTATGTTTTATGCTTAAGCTATCAAATGGTTCCACAAAGCTGTATTATCCCTCTTGCGAAGCTTTCAAAAGTCCTATTGTTTTGATATATTATTGTTATACCCCGTTGATTCACGTGTCTACAGTGCTCATGCTGTATGAGCCTCCTTGATTGATTATCAGTTTGAATTGTAGATATACTCGAGCACTTGGGTTATTTTGTATGCATTTATCATTCCAGTTGAACTCTTACATATAATCTAGACATAATTATTCAAAAGTGAGATGGATCCCAGACGAACCATGTGTATCTGGCAACTGGCATAATCTTATTTGCTCATCAGTCGTCTCAAAATAAGTTGGATGGTTCAGACCTTGGCAAATGGTGACTTCAGTGTTTAACTTCGTTTGGACAAAAGTTTCATGAAATTAAGTAGAGATAGCACATAAAACACATCACAACCATGATCATTTGACAAAAGTACCAGCCAGAACATACTTAAGAACAGCAATTACTAATAGACACTGCACTTATCAAGAATCAACTTTTGTAAATTATCAAGAATTAACTTTTGTAACTTATCAAGAATTTACTTTTGTAACGCTGTATGCCTAATATGTATAGTGTTCCCTGTGAATAGTTCCTTTAGTAATTACCCAGGTGACATTAGTTTCACAATGGTGTGCATACTTGTTTTGTTGCATCCCAAATTTTGATACTGATTTAGTGATGATTGTACCATCAGGTCCTCGAAGATTTTTATACCGCAATACCTTTGGCCGTTTCAAGACTGAGAAGGTATAAGTCTTATAAATGTGGTTATGTTCATGTTGAAACTTCTCTTCACTCATGTAAGATTCGTTAGAATGATTTACATGAGACGAATGGAACTTCTGTCAGTCCAATGAGATCATAACTGTGTGATCATGCATGAGTGCATCTGACTTTTGTACCAAAATCTTGCCAGGATTTACTGAATGATGCTGAGCAAAGTATGATGGAGTACAAAACCTCTATTCAGAACTTGAAGAAAGAATCAAAATACACTCTTGACAAAGTAGCTATCGGTGAAAGTGATCTGCAGCGTGGACAAACTGATTTGAGGTATTTTACATTAAGTCGCAGTCGGAAAAGTCTGTTTTTCCATGTCTGTTGCAGTTTCATTTAATAATTGTTTGTCACCAATATATTTGTAAAATTATTGCCTGTGCCTCTCTCCAGATCTACTGGGAAGCAGATCCAGTCTCTTATAGGTTCCATTTACAAAGCAGAATCTACAGCTGCAGGTAATAATTATATGTCTTCAGGTTATTTGGTTCATTGTTTTTAACTATTTGCAACTTAATTTGAAACCTTGTCTACACGAAATCAGAAAACACTAAGATTGTCCACTTTACAACTTATAACTGCATGTATTATTTTATCGACTGTAGGTCTGATGGATAGACTAAGAACCATTCCAACCAGGCAATCTCTCGAGCTGCGAGCAGAGGCGAGTACATGATTTGTACATAGAATGTCTTTGCCCTTGAGTCAAGCGCTGATTAAATAAAACCTTATAAAAAAGTACTGATTCTTTTTATTTTATCCATTAGGTGGCTTCCATGGCCTCTGATTTGAAGAACCAGAGATGTGCCTTGCAGGAAAGGATCAACAAAATATCTGAATATGGTGTCCGTGTCTGAACTGCACCCGTCTGTATATTTCCCCTAATAGAGCCTCTTTTTGTCCTTCCGTACAATAAACTGTGATCCACCCTGAGAGATGTGCATTTTGATTAAACAAACGTCCGTTTTGGATTCTAACCTTTTAAATGCTAGGACAAAACATGGTAACTCATCACAACCATATATTGTTCCTGTCACTGTAATGTTGAGCATTGCTCGTTTCTGGGAAGCAGATGGGCAGATGGCTACTCACCATACATATATTCGAGTGCAAGGAAAACTTTGTTCCGCCTTTGGTGCTGTGCTTCCTGCAAACAATTCTGCCATTCCGTTTCAGAAAAACAAATCCTGCAAAGAATTCTGCCATTCCATTTCGGGAAAAAACAAATAACTACAAAATGCAGGGCGCTGCTCCAGGAGGCGATAGGAGCCTGTTTGATTTTAGTTTTGCAGGTTTTTTGCATCTCGTTTTCTACTCGAAAAGGATCACAAAATTGAACAAAAAAAAATCCATCCAGTGACAATCCTTGAACATTTGTGGAAAAAACACCTGATTAACATCGCGTTTCTCGCCAAGAACGACGTGTTTACCTTCCCATCAGGCAATCTTAAATAGGTCAGTGCTAACAGAGCTACAGTTCTGGGGTCCGAAGGCTGACCAAGATATAAATCCAGCTTGCCACACTTCCATTTGCTGATAATAGTGATATAAAATTTGGTAAAGGTGCAAAATTCTTGTTCTATATATGTTCAGTACTTATACGTCGAACAAGAACACCCGACTCCATGCAAAGCAATCCAACTCTTCCTTTCTTTCTATATAGCCACTGTACTCCATCGAGGATAAGACGCATACGCGATTTCAGCACTTCCTCTTCCCCCCTCTGAGAGCCATTTCTTCTTCGGCCAGATTGAAAAATTGAAAGCCATTTCGTCTTTGGCCAGATTGAAAAATTGGCGGGGACTGTGTACTATCAAAGGTAGCCAGTGGGCGCCATAAGTAATCGAGAACTTAATGAACAATTCAACATATAATCAGTTATGTGAAACTATAAAACAAGTGGAGGAAACAATTGAACATACAACTAGCATGTGAAACCGTAAAACAAGTGGAAGAAGAGGCTATTATCTAGCTTTCCCTATCTGGTGCGCCCGTTCGGTCTTTCCATGCTTTCAGTGGCATATGACTACCCGAATGCGGAATGCCACATACCTACCACACACAGCGTGATACCACCCTTTTCTCCATCTGCAGAACCTTCCCTATTTGACATTAGACTTCAGTGGACGTTAACTGAAAGTGCTCAGCAACTGTGATTCATCAGTAATTATATTGCCGCCTAGAATATACAGCTTCTTGTACAAAATTCATTGTCCTTAGTCTGCAGCCGAGGACATTTTGGATGCATATTAAGTAAAAGAAAAGAACTGAAGAAAATGATGTGTCATTTGATATGTAATTCTGTTATGCTAAAGTGTTTCAACTTTACTCTCCGTTAATGTCTGCAGCTGTAACATCTGCCCCCATTCATGCGATTAAGGTTTGGTCTTCAGTATCAACTCTTGTTTCTACAGGATTGAAAGCATGGTGAAAGCCTGAGTTTGCTAGTCCAAAATCAAGGAGCCTGATTCTGTAGCCAAGAAGAAGACTGGGGTAGAGTCTCATCTGTTTTGTTAGTATCAAACCGTGAAAATCTTTGTAGTCTGTTAATCTTCAGATGGATAGAGGGCACCTTCCGAGCAATAGCCTTCCATATCATCTGCACGGCATCATCAGTCTGAGATGGATATTGATACTCGAAGTGCCTTTCTACTTCCTTTAGCTTGTTCCACATGCGTGTCCACTCTTCTCGGCTGATCCCTGTGATCAGGCTCATTAGGAACCCCTTCTTGACCGCGTCTGTGCCACGTACTATGACACTGAACTTTGAGTAGTCAAGGACATCCTCAAATGGGAGCTCAATCTCATCGCTGATGATGACGGGAACACAGTGACTGACTATGGAGTCGAAGAGGCGGTTGGAGGATGGAGTGTCACCTGCAATGTTGAGGCAGAACTTGGATGACCGCATCCCTTGTGTTGATTGCTCGATGCCCTTACCAGCTACACTTCCAAATGAGAAATGCACATCTTTCTCATCTTTCAGAAGGTAATACAGTTCCTGCCGGATGGAACCACCCTACAACATTGTGAAGTGAAAATGTGAGTGGAATAGCAAATATATATATGACTGCATGCATTTTCCATAGTTCATCTACTCACAAAGCCTAATCTCTTAGACCAATCAATATAACCCACGTCCCGATAGCTAATCCATGTTTGACTGTCAATTGTATAACTACTAAAGTATATTCAACTTGTTTACAGATGCATACATAGATCACTTGTCAGATTGTACAACTACTAAAGTATACTGAACTTGTTGCAAAAAGACAGCGAAGTATGCTGATCCTGGTCATATAGAACTGGGAGAAGTGATTGCCTATGTATGAGCTGGACTAATTACTGATAGACAGGGCAAAACGCTCCAATTCGTAAAGAAGCATACATCGATTTCCAACGGGGCATCTTTAGTGGCCAGAACTAGTGTAAATTCAGGTAAGTGGCACACCGAGGGAAAGGACCATGTTAGCCATTACTACTAGTAGCTACGGAATGAAAAGGAGTGCACGTGCCACATGGGCATGGCAAACATTCTCAATTCTTTTTAGGGAAGAACACATGGAAAACAAAAGAGACATGCTGACATTGTTATTATTAAATTAGATGTGACTAATCCAACAAAGATTCACCAATTTAGACGAGATGAGTAGTTAGCAAGGTACCACTCACATCTTTCCTGTAGATGGCGCCTTGGAAGTAGAGCAGCGTCGGCCGGTGGTCATATCCGGCGGTGTCATTAGCGAAGTTGGCGACGAGGTGGCGGTAGGGCGCGATGACGTCCTTGTCGAGGTTGGCGACGCTGGGCGGGTACCTCCCGAAGTCGCAGAGCACGAAGACGCAGGGCCAGAACCTGTAGCGCGCGTCGAGCATGCCGTTCGGGTGGTGCGCGAGCACGACGTGGTCCCGACCGCCGGCCCTCCGCCACTCGGGCCGCGCGGCGAGGAACTCGAGGAGCCTCCGCTGCAGCGCGCGGTCCTCGCTCTCCCGCGCGGGCGGCACCACCCGGGAGTGGCGGTTGAAGCTGAGCGAGGCGAAGAAGGGCACCAAGACGACGTCGGCGTCCGCCGCGTGGCGCACCCGCGCCGCCACGCAGGGCGTGGGCGCGCCCTGCTCGGAGGCCAGGAGGTCGAGGGTGAGCCAGTACTCGATGCTGTGCTGCAGGTTGAGGCCCCCCGGGTAGTCCGGCACGCCGTCCGTGACGTCGGGCCACACGCCGCCGCCGAAGCCGGGGGGCTTCCAGTCGAGCAGTCCGAAGTGGAACTCGGGGGCAGGTCGTACATGAACACTCGCAGCAGCGCCTCCGCGGGGTCGCATTTCCTACCGGGGCCGGGGCGCCGCCCGCCACCGCCGCCGCCGGGGCGGAGCCACTGGTTGGGTCGGCGGGCGGCGGCTGGGCCCGCGGCGGAGTCGAGGAGGAGGTACCAGGAGAAGAAGAAGAGCGCGGCGGCGAGCGCGAAGAGCCAGACGAGCGGGCTCCGGCAGGAGGCGGCGGCGGCGGCCATTGGCGCTAGCAGTTGCAGTGCGGGCGGACGCCGGAGCGGGGCGCGTCCATGGCTGGTGGCTGCGAGGGGGATCTGTGGATCTGGCGGGGCGAAGCGCGGGTGGGTTGGTCACCCGCGGCGGCCGGTATCGCTGTGGTGACGCTCGAGTCCCGATCGAGGCGGTCGGATCTGGAGCTGGTTGCAACGGTTGAGTTGGGTGCTGGGGCGGGTGCGGCGCGGCGGAAAAGGCACGGGCGGGGATCTCCAAGGGCGCGTGTTTGATATCGACGCAAGCGCTGCACGCAGCACGCTACCCCACGGCTGCTCTTACTGTTTCCGGTTTGGGATACAGTGATAGACCGTCGACCGTGGGTAACAGGGAGGGAGAAATTTAGACTATTTTAGGCCTAGTTTATCAACGCTTTTTCAATCTAATTTTTTAGTGAACAAATAATATTTTTTCTCATATAATAAATTAATCTATATGGTGGTCTCAAAATAACTGGTTAAGAGATTTCATCCTATATTAAATGAGATCATTGCACCAACCCAAAGTGTCTTTATTCCTGGACGCATGACCACAAACAATGCTATCATAGCTTTTGAATGCCTCCATGTCATCGAGCACTGCAATGACAAAAGGGGTGAATTATGCGCCTATAAATTGGACTTGGCTAAAGCTCATGACCGAGTTGACTGGAACTATATTGAGAAGGCAATGGAAAAGTTGGGTTTGACGGGAAATGGATTTGTTGGGTGATGAAATGTATAAAAACCGTAAAGTTATCAGTTCGTCTTAATGGCCAAATGCTTTAATCTTTCACACCATCACGAGGCCTTAGACAGAAAGATCCTTTGTCCCTGTATATTTTCCTGTTGGTTGTTGATGGTTTATCTATTGTATTAAATAAAAAAAAATTTACAGGACAACTAAAAGAGCTATACATTTCCTGGAATTCATCGGGATATCACACTTATTGTTTGTTGATGATAGCCTTTTTTTTTGTTCAAGCTAATGAAGAGCAAGCTCTACTAGTGAAAAACATATTGAACAAGTATGAAAAGAGCACAGGTCAGTTGATCAGCAAAAACAAATGCAATGTTCTATTTGGACGAATATGCTTTGAAGGCAACATTGAGATAGTCAACCGCTGCTGGGAGACACTAGACATAAAGACAGATGAAAAATATCTTGGTCTTCTAGTTCCACAAGGAAGAATGGTAAAAGGAAAATTTCAAAGTTTGAAAGAAAGTTTCACTAAACGTGCAAATGACTGGTGAGAGAAATATCTCTCAAGTGGGGCAAAAGAGGTTCTGGTCAAATCTGTCCTACAGAGCCTCCCTACTTACAGTATGAGTGTCTTCAAATTCTCCGCGGGTCTCTGTGATGAACTCGAGCAATTGATAAGAAATTTTTGGTGGGGAGATGAACACGAAAGAAAAAGAAATTCATTGACTTCCTTTGCTTTTTCAATAATGTGGCATGATATAGAAAGATTTTTGTGCGGGTCCTTTAAATAGCTTACAGTGGCAAAACAGTTTGATTTTAACTGGAAGTGCCCTTTCCATGAGGCATGGGTATGTTTTAGACCCACCCAAGTAGCAAGACATTCTGCTTCTTCAGTTGACCTGAACCCGATTGCTTGACCATCCAGAGAATAAAACCTTTTCTCCCCTGCATGGTTCCATGCAATGAAACCAAGCCCCGACATGAACAGAGTTGCGATCAAAACCTGCATCCACATTTAGCTTTATCCAATCTTTGGGAGGAGGTGAACAAATTATTTCTTCTTTTTTATCGGTTTAAGCTGCAAGGAAAGGCCCTACATGCACAGGGCCACATATTTCTTTCCTTTTCCTATGGATGTCAGCTTACTGTTAGGGATCATCGGAGAGTGATAGTTTTGTAGAAAAATCAGCCGAGGTAGATATAAAACTTTCACCTTTACCGAAGATGATATCATTTCTGAGGTGCCAAACTCTGAAAAAAAGAACATAAAATTGGCTCCTGTTTCTTTATTAACACTATTGAGTAGGACCAACAACCAGTCAGGTCTTGTATAATAGAAGAAAGGCTCATCTTGTAGGTCCCAAACTTGTCAGAGAGCTTGACGAAGTGCCACAACTTTCGTGCATCGGACCATGGCATGACATGATATTCAGATTCTGGTTCCACGCCACAGATTGAGCACGTAGCATCCAAGATTAAATGACGTTTTAGTCTATTTGTTTGCATAGCTAGACCATTTCTAGCCAACTTCCATGTGAAGACTTTTATTTTCTGTGGCACCGGTGTTCTCCAAACCGCCTCAAAATTCCTCCTGTTAGCAGACATGCTTGTGCTGCAGTCATTGATGTTTATACCTGCAGCAAGTTTGTATGCGCTCTTAACTGAAAAAACCACTTTTTCCAAAATGCCAAGCGAGGATATCATCACCCTCATTTTTGGAATCCTGATGCAGAGAATTTCTTCAGCTTCATGCGCAAGGAATAATTGCTTTATGAGGGCTTCATTCCAGCGTCTTGGATTTTTAAGGATAAGATTAGACACTCAACAGATTCTGGTCGTTTTTGTCGACCGAGAAATTTTTAGGGAGTTCAGCCGAGGTATCCAGTTGTCCCTCCAGATTTGGATGCTCTGGCCATTATTCACTCTCCAAATGATTCCTTTTTTAGTAGCTCGAGGCCATGTTCAATGTCTTTCTAAGTTTATGAGGAGTTTGATGGGAAGCTAGTGTCAAGCAGATTTTTGTGGGGGAATTTGATTTATACTAAGTGTATCCGGTGGCATTTGGATTTTAAAGTTTCCAAATGCCACCGGAACGCAAATGAGACTGCTCATGTGTTGTGTCGGTTTGGTAGGAGAGAGTTTTCTGATGTTTTTATTGCAAATGGCACCCGACCTACGTGTCGGCGGTTTTAACTCCAGTTTGTAATCACAATGTTTTATTATAATGAAGCTCTCCCCTTTTAAAAAAAACATAAACATTTAGTATAAATCAAATTCTAGCAAAACCAACAAGGCCTAGATATATGGAACATTAAATATAGATTAAAAAATAACTAATTGTATAGTTTATATGTATTTTTCAAGATGAATCTTTAAATCTAATTAATCTATAACTAGACACTAATTGCTACAGTAACACATGTGCTAATGATGAATTAATTAGATTTAATAAATTCATCTCGTGGTTTACAGACGGATGTGACATCCCACGTGGCATCCAAAAACTTTATGCTCTAGGATATAAACATGCTCTTATTATTGCTACCATGGTAGACCTTGGAAGCTGCAAATGGTATGTCGGTTGGCTGGGGTGTTTTGTTAAAAAAAAAACATTCTACCAATAATAAGTTCAAGCGAACACTACAATAATGCGCTTGGTGTTTAGGAGCCGACCACATCTGATTTTTTTTATTTCATTTATAAAGACACGTCTAATGCGCACACGCACTATCGACACATTAGACGTGCATGCGTTCCTCCTTCGGCGGCAGGTTGTTGTGGGAGGGCACAGTTTGGTTGAGATATTTTAAGACTCCAAGGTTAATACTCCCTCCGTCTCTGAAAGAATCAATTTCTAAAATCCGTGTTAGTCAAATTTTTTTAATTTTTGACTAACTTAATAGAAAAACGTAAAAACATCTATGATTTAAAATAAACACCATATAAAAATATGTTCTTAGATAAATCTAATGATACTAGTTTGATATTGTAACTTTTAATATTTTATTTTAAAATTTTGGTCAAAGTTCAAAAAAATTTGACTTAGGACAAACCCAGAAATACATTCTTTCAGGGACGAGTATATATAATTTAGGATAAAGGAAGTATCAAGACAAGGAAATTAAGGAAGTTGAAAACGAGACGCCAGCAATTCACGAAACCGAATTTCCTTCCATAAATACACTTAGCCAGTACAGGAATTTCTAGACCGTTCACTATTCATAAACCTTGCAAGCGTTGTTTATATAATTCAAAAACTTCTTGCTAATTCACAATAATACATGTCCCTCAAAAAAAGGGAATAATTCCTAGGCGCAGGCATATGCGGTCACAACTCACCAGCAATACCCTTCAACTACAGTACGTGCCTGTCTCTCTGCCTAAGGGTCATATGCCGGCATGTTTGGACAGACGAGTGATCCGTCTAGCAAATGCAAATCTAATTTCGAGAAGCAGTCCATCCTACCACGGTAGCCAACCTTTGTACCTCTCCTCCACCGCCGGCTTTGGCCGCCGATCTCCGATGACGCCGCCGGGCTTCCTTCCCGGTACAGGTACATCTCTCTCTAGTCCTTCCATGCAAGGTTTGACACTCGTGACGACCAAGTTCTTCGGCGCACGGGCAACAGCCGCAGTCTTCATCGGCTTGGGAGGCAGCGGGAGGCGGTGGAACACCACGGGGCACGCGAAGGTATCGATCGGGCGCCGCCCCGGGCGATGCGCAGGTCGGCGCAGGCCGCGGCCACGTGCGCGCATATCTCCTTCAGGGACGCGACCACGGCGCCGCGGTCGAACGGGTGCGCGACCAGCGGGAGCACCTCCTCCGCCAGAGCTCTCTCCACGCCGTCGGGCCGGCGCAGCTCGCGCGAGGGCCGCCTGCGGAGGGCGATGTCCTCGGCCACTTTCTCGGCGATGCTGGTGCCGCCTGGGCCGACGACGGGGAAGTGCCTCCGGATGACGATCCTCACGATCACGTCCGCCGCCACTGCCTGGGGCTACCGTCGTGGTGAACCTGCCTGTCGACCGCTGCGGTTCGACGATGACGGTGTCGAGTCTGTGCCGAAGAAGGTGGCGAGCTGCAAGCGGCGGGCGAGACGAACCGCCGGGACGCCGCCGGGATGATGACGATCCATCTTGCTTCAACGGATCGAGTGGTAGGATGATGGATCGAGGAAGCGGACGAGATCGATGACACTGTTTTTATGCAGCAATAGGGCGTAGCCTAAAATGCTGGTTCCCTGGTTCGACTCGGAAACCGTTGCCACTTCGGAATCAATTACGTATATGTTTCGGAATCGGCGGTTGGGGTGCTGCAATAGAGACGATGGCAAATGAACAAATAGCAATTTTAGTTATAGAAAAAAAACAAATAGCAATTTAGTTATAGAAAAAGAAACAAATAGCAATTCTATCGCGTCTCTAGATTTTCTGAATTTATCACGGACCAACAGTTATTTCATGAGCTGCGGTGCGACTTCGTACACAGTTTTGGATGGAGGGTTTTACATGAGTTTTTTTTGAGATTCAGGGTTTAAACCCCCCCCCCCCCCCTCCTAAAAAAAGGGTTTTACATGGGGTGTGCCACTCGCCCTGCCCAAAAATAACCGAGAACCGAACCGAAACCGAACTAACCGAAACGAATAATTCGGTTCCTAATTAGATTCCCATTTCTAATTAAGTAACCGAAATATACCAGGTTAATTCGGTTTTTGGGCTCGGTTAACCGAGAGAACCGAATTCAAGCCTAGCTAGACTTTCAACCCATCTATGTAAAGCCCATTAACTTGAACCCTAGCTATATATATCAATACATCCCGCTTCCGCGATTCCAATCTTGCGGTCGATCGCACGATTCATCTTCTCGCGAACGACGGACTTCGTCTGGTTTCCAGTTCTATTTTTTCAGCACGCCGTAGTAAACAATCCCACTATTTTAAGAGACGTGTTGAGCTATGCTCGAACAACTACAACTACGGAACGTGTCTTGTTTATTTTTTAACTTTCACGTGTACAACACAGATACACTTAGCATTTTTTTCTTATTATTTTTATTTTTATTTAGTTTTTATGAATTTTTTTAATTTAATTAGTTTTTATTTTTTTACTTCTTTTTATCAAGTGTTGACAAGTTATATATAATTTATATACATAAATTGTACAGAGTAACTTACGTGCACAAGTTATAATTGCTAACTTTTATACATAAGTTATATTTCATAACTTTTATATTTCCAAATTTTGATATAATTTATAAGTTAATTGTTCCGTCTGTGTTTAATAGCTTACATGTTTTTAAAATTTCATAAATTATACATAAGTTAATTTTATACATAAATTATTCTATATAATTATGTACATAAGTTATTCTATATATTGAACTTGCCAGTTATGTAAAAAAATAACAAACTACTCAACTTATGTCTATGCTACCTAACTTATTTGACTAACTTATCAATGCATAGGTTATTTATATAACTTTGTATTTTTATGTCTATGCTACCTAACTTATTTGACTAACTTATCAATGCATAAGTTATTTATATAACTTGTATTTTTATGTCTATGCTACCTAACTTATTTGACTAACTTACTGTTTGGAGTTATGTATCTAACATGTCTTTTCATGTCTATGCTACCTAACTTATTTGATTAACTTATTGTTGTAAGTTGTAAATCTTATATCACACTATACTAGATATTCATCTTACTTTTGCTATTTACTTTATAATTTTTCTTTTTGTGAACTTTGTTGTTTATTTGCTATTTTAAATTTAAAATATTTTATGGATCTTTCGATTGAAGTCAAAGATATCATCATTTTCATAGCTACAGAGATGCTAAAACTATCATAGTTACAGAAGTTATGAAAGTTATTATTTATCTTGTTTTGCAAGTTTACATAATATTAGTATAAGTTGTAAAAGATATTTTATTTTTCTCTCCCCACTATTTTTAAACCCTTTTGTTAGGTTCTGGAATGATTAGTTTTTAAAAAGAAAAAATATTAATAAAACCTAAAGAGAATATTATTCTTTGCAGCTGTTCTCAAAGTGTAAATTTGGTGAAAAAAAGAAAATGCAATATTGTATAACTTAGCAATGTTAATTTATTGCTCTAAATTATGTTGTGCAACCCAATATCTAAGTTATGTGTGCACGGTTTTTGAGAAAAAGAAATTTGTGAGCCTGTAAGATTGACGCGCGAAATGAAAACTGCATGCGCGACGCACGAAAAGAAAAAGAAACACGCGCTGGCCAAAAATGAAGGAAAAATAGACGTGGGCGTGCACCTTCCGAAAAAGGAAATAGTGGGTAATTATTGTTTCTGAAAAAGGAAATCTGCATGTCGGATAATCTTTCGCTTAGAATCGGATGCGGTGAGCGTTCGCGAAATAGTGTGGCCGTCCCAGTTCGGCAGTTCCCTGTCCTCTCAGCCGCCACTCTCTTTGCCTCTCTCTCTCCGGCCGCTAGGCACTTCTGCTCTCAGCTCACCTCTCTTGGATGCTTTCTAGTTGTGGCACGCAACCATGCAGGGAGCTGCTGCCTGCTACAGCTAACCAGCGGCATAGAGGCCAGTCGACGACGCGCGGGGCTGAGGCACGACAGTGGTGCCGGCGCATCGACGACGCACAAGGCCCGAGGCGCTACAGCCTCGCTGCGAGGTCGGAGGTGTGGCTTCGAGCGACTGTAGCGGCGTCCATCATGTTTTTTTTCCTTTTTCCCCTTTGCTTTCGCGTGAAATCTGTTGGCACTCGGTTAGTTTGGTCATAACTGGAATCGAACCGAACTAACCGAAGCTGAACTAGCTTGGTTCTGCTACCATAAATTAACCGATCGGTTTTTAATTCAAAGGTAAACGAAATTTCTAAATAACTAAAAACCCGAACCGATCGGTTTCGGTTAACCGAGTGCCCAGTCCGCCGTGCCACACTCACACTGCTATACGTGCTGCCAAGTCGCCGTTGACCGACTGGGTTCTCTCGCCCGACTTCACCCCACTCCGGCCGCAAGGCGTTCGTTCATTTGCCCGAGAGCAGCTGTCTGCTACTGCTGTGTGCTCTCCTTTGCCCACCTCCTCCCCGTCGTCGCCATTGCCAGGAGCCTTCCTGGAAGCAGCCAGTGAACTTTCCATCCAATCCCGAGCGAAGAACTCACGGCCACTCTACAAGAAGCGAGCTTTCCGTTCGCCGGCTCACTTCACAGTTCAAGATCTCTCTCTTTCGTTTCGCCCCGTTCCCAGAGCAAGTCAACTCCCCACTTCTTGTCTCACGGCACCTCGTCGTCCATGGATCGGCTGAGTAACATGCTGGGAGACCGACCGCTCAAGAGCATCTTGACGGCGCTCGGTCTCCCGGATAAGATCGGCGGCGCGGTGATCGACGCTCTCTGCTCCCGGGGCGCCCGCCTGTGGAACGTCGAGGAGGAGGCCGGCAAGCTGCGGCGCACCAAGGAACGCATCCGCGCCGTGCTCGAGGACGCCGAGCAGCGCCGCTTCGTCGACCACGACTCCGTCAGGCTCTGGCTCTGGGAGCTCAGGGCCGCCGCCTTCGACGTCGACGCCCTGCTCGACCGCCTGGGCACCATCACGGCCGTGTCCAGGCTAGCGGCCGCTGAGCAGTCGCGGAAGCGGAAGCGGCTCTGGCCCACCGTCGAGCTCGGTCCGCGGCAGCGGTGGGAGCTGGATGAGAAGATCGCCGAGATCAACGAACGCCTCGACGAGATCAACAGGGGCAGGAAAAGGTACAGGTTGCGGGTCGGTGACGGGACGAGGACGACGACTCAACCGATGCAGCGCCCACGGTTCCTTGAATCTGCCGCGCATCGCGACGAGAGGCCTATTGGCCGCAACGTTGAGAAGGAGCAGATTGTCCGTGCTCTGGTTTCTGACAGCGCAAAGATGGAGGTGATTTCCATCTGGGGAACGGCAGGCATTGGGAAGACATCACTGGCACAATCGGTTTACAAAGATCCTGAGGTACAAAACTTCTTCACTGACAAGATTTGGGTCTGGTTACCAGATAGGTGTGATGTCAGGAAGGCCACCAAAATGATCATTGAAGCTGTGACCTGTCAAAAATGTGAGCTTCTAAGCTTGGACATATTGCAGCAACGGCTGCACGACCACCTACATAAAAAGCACTTCTTGCTGGTGATTGATAACCTTTGGGCAGAGGGCTTTCAGTTCTGGGAATTTCTGAGGCCCTCATTGACTGGTGGAGCGGACGGAAGCAAGGTTCTGATCACTACTCAAGACGAAAGGGTGTCTAGGATGAGTTCCACCATTCCAAACATCCATTTAGAGCGCTTGGAAGATGAAGAATGCTGGCAAATTCTCAAGCTCTATGCGTTCTTGGGGTGTAGCACCAGAGATCAGCATGATCTGGAATCCATTGGGCGGAGGATTGCTGCCAACTGCCAAGGCTCCCCGTTGGCTGCTAAATCTCTTGGGGTGCTATTGTCTGATACTCATGGAGACAAAGAACAGTGGGGAAGCATACTAGGTGAAATGCAGATTCTTGAAGATGACAAAAACACAAACAATATATTACCAAGTTTGCAGATAAGTTACCAGCACTTGTCATATCATCTCAAACAATGTTTTGCCTTCTGTTCAATACTTCCTCCTGGTGTTGAGTTTGAGAAGGATGAGCTGGTTAGACTCTGGATCGCTGACGGTCTTGTTAAGAGTAATGGAAGGAAAAGGGTTGAGATGGAAGCAGGAAGATGCTTTGATGAGCTCCTATGGAGGTCATTCTTTGAAAGTTCCCACAACTTCCCTAATCAAAAGTTTAGAGTGCCAAGTTTGATGCTTGAGCTAGCACAACTTGTTTCTAAACACGAATCTCTGACTTTCAGCCCTGACAATTCACCAGTAGTTGATCATCCTGAGTGGATTCGTTATACAACTATATTGTGCCCGAAAGATGAGCCTCTTGCATTGGACAAGATTTCTCACTACGAAAATTCGAGGCTCTTGAAATTATGCCCCACAATGAAACTACCCTTGAATCAGGTGCCATCGGCACTTTTCTCGAAGTTAACCTGTCTGCGTGCACTAGACCTGAGTTACACTGTGCTAGACCTCCTGCCAGATTCTGTTGGGTTCTGTGTACACCTCAGATATCTCAATCTTCGGAATACTCTGATAAAGACTCTTCCAAAAACAGTCTGCAACATATTCAATTTGCAGACACTTGACCTCAGGGACTGTTATTGGCTCATGGATTTGCCTGCTGACATGAGCCGCTTAGTTAACTTGCGGCACCTTAGTTTACATATTGATTGGGATAGAGTTACTGCTTTCAAATCAATGCCGAGTGGCATTGACCGGTTACAATCACTTCAAACTCTTTCCAGATTTATTGTGGTCTCCAGGGATGGAGGCAAGTGCAACGTTAATGAGTTGAGGAACTTGAACATCCGTGGAGAGCTTTGTATTCTTAATTTGGAAGCTGCCACCAATGATGGTGCCATGGAGGCCAATTTGCGTGGGAAGGAGTACTTGCGCGAATTGATGCTGAAATGGAGTGAGGACACCTGCAAGGACGAGCAGCAGCAAGGCATAGAGAACAGTGAGGCGGTCATTGAGGCACTCTGTCCACATACCAGCCTTAAGCATCTGCGCATCGAAAATTACCCTGGAAGACGATTTCCTTCTTGCTTCGAGAATCTCTCGTATCTGGAATCTCTGGAGATAATTTCTTGCCCCAGGCTCACTCAATTTTCTGTGCAGAAGATGCAGTCTCTCAGGAATTTAAGGATACGTCAATGTGCTGATCTTGCAGTTCTTCCCAGAGGCCTGTGCAACCTAGAATCCCTTCATTATCTGGAAACCGATGGCACTCCAAATCTGAGAATAAGTGCAGTGGACATATTGCCAAGAAACATTTCCCGATTGGCTGTAAGTGGATGTCATGCACTAGAGAAATGGTGCTTGGAAGAAGGTGCTGAGAGAGTGCAGCAAATTCCTGATGTAAAGATTCAATTTAATAATTGATGCAGTGTAATTATAAAGTTGGATTTTTATGGCGATTTTCTCCTAGGCTCTTTGATTTTTCTGTCTAGATAGTGGTGTCAATTCTTTAACCAGCTGAGCTAGGTTCCTGATTTAACATCAAAACTGTTGTGGCTTCTGATCTGTGGATGTGTGAGGTATATCTGAACATTTGATTGGCTATTGGTGTTAGAATAACATTTGTACTCCCAATTGAGATTTATTTCCTTGATCAAATATGTGGAGCCTTTACTTGCATGATTTGGTCATTAAGCATATGATGTGCCTAACAATGTGTTGAATGCTGGAAAGTGGTCTGTGCATCCCTCTGGGTTTTCCCTCTCCTTGTGAATTGGTAGCCTTGTATTGTCATCAGCCACTAGGACTCTGGAAGTTTTGCTAGATTTATGTCAAACCCTGAACAACAATTCAAATGGTTTGAGTTATTTGAATTCTACATGACTATGTTCTTCACTACTCTTCGTGGATCCATCCATTCCAACCTCCGTGATCTGATTCGTGGGGACTGTCGAACGAAATGCAAGGATCTCCAAGCAATCAGGCCAAGGTAGAGCTACATCTTTTTGAACTCAAAGATACCCTCCCTATTGCAGAATGAACCCCTACAGTGTCACACGGTAGTCTTGTTCTCATCTTGCGAACACATGGTAGATAAGTACCCATGAATGTTCAGTTTTGATGATGAGTGATTGACCAACACATGAGTGTTTCAGTTTGAACGTTTACTTCTAACCTCTTTGCGAAAGCAAATGTGTGCCTGTCTATCGGCTTGTGGTGTGTAGGTGTTATGCCTAGTGACAGTGGTCAATGGCGTGGAGAAGGTCGAGTAGAGGCTTACCGTGCCGATGGACTGAGAGCGGTGAAGGGAGGAAGCGGGGCTCGGACTGAGGGACCATGGACGCCGGCGGACTAGCTGTGGTGGCTAGTGCCTGGCACCGGCGAGTGCGAGAAGACATGGAGGTCGACCGAGTCAAGACGGCGGACGAGCGGAGGCTCAGGGGACTCGAAGTCCGACCGGGCGAAGACAAGGTGGCTCGAGTCGAGCGGTTTGGTGGTTTGGGCCGCAAAACCACCGGAGGACGGTTTTCGAGTTTGGGCCTCAAAACTCGGGGTTCGATAGTTGAGCCGAAAGCTACCGGTGGCGGGTTTCGCGGGTTTGGGCCTCAAAACCCAGGCGGAGCTTCCGAGAAAGCGGGGATGGCACGTGGCGGAATCCTAGAGGTTGCGTCGAGGCGACGACAACTCCTGGCAGGAAGCGGGGCCGTCCATTCAAATCGAGAAACATATTTTCCGGAGATTGGATTGCAATGTTTAGGCTAGGTAGTTCACTCATGTATCTAAAGGGGTCTTTGGGAAATAGCCAAAGCCCTGTTAAATAGGGGATGAAGGGGTATCCTCATCCTATCTCTTGAACCCTAATCATTTACCCCAACTCTCTCTCTCTATCCTCTCTCTAGTTCATGAGATCCCTAGGTTGATTTCACCAACCTCTGTCAGAACTTGAGTTTGTTGCGAGAAATCGGAGGCTGTAACCTCCGTAAGACATGGTGGCTTCGATTTCGTGATTGTGTCCCCGTTTTGCTTGTGTTCTTCGCGTTTTGCTTTTAGCTCTCTCTTTTTCTCGAGATGATTTCTCTTTGTTGGGAGTAGCTTTTCAAAATCCGTTTGAACCAAGTTGTTCGTGCTTGCAAGGAGCATTTTTGCACCGAAGGATTTATCCTAAAACCTTGTAAGCACGTAGATCGGGCGTTTTCTTTGCGGTGTTCTTCGTTTTGTCTTTTCTCCCCCAAATCCGAGTGTTCCCGTTTATCCGACCCAAATTGAGCGATGATTTCTTCGGGATAGTTCCCCAACTGCTCAAGGATCATGCCTACAAAGTTTGGTAGCAGTTGGTGATCTTTTGGTCGAGTTTTGGGAAGATTTGGCGGAGAGAAAATCGTTTTTCGCGTTTTCTGCGTTCTGCTCGGGTGCGTCGGACGCTCTGAGTTTGGGCGTCGGACGGTCCGTCGAGGCGTCGGACGCTACGTCGTGCTGACGCCAGCGTCCGTCGCGATCGTCCGTCGCGTGGCGTTTTCTGCCCGTTTTTCTGAGCTCTCTGGTAGACCGACGGACTCTCACCCCAGCGTCCGTCGCCTAGAGTCCGATGTCAACTGACGCTCACCCAAGCGTCCGTCGCCCAGCGTCCGACGACCAGCCTTCTGCTTCTCTTATGCAGTGCTCTCTGGAAGGCCGACGGACGCTCGCCTAAGCGTCCGTCGCCAGCGTCCGACGCCCTGCCCTGGAGCGTCTGTCGCGCTGTCTTCCAGCGTCCGTCGCTCTGCTGTCCTGCGTTCGTCGCCTGTTTTTCTGGCTGTTTTGCTTGGAATTCTTGCCTCTCTCTCATAGGGGTTGAGAACTCTTCTTGAGGGTTTCTAGTGAGTTTTTCTCCACTGCCGGTGAGCTTTCATTTGCTCGTTTTCGTCTGAATCCCTGCTCGCGTTGCTCGGAGGAGGTTGAGCACTCATCAACTGGGTGTGTGTCTTTGGGAAGAGTGGCCTGAATATTTCGAGAGAAATTTGAGGCTCTCATTCACCCCTCCTCTGGTCGCCGTTATCGGTACTTCACATCTTGCTAAAACATTGTCGTCGTGTTAGCCTATGCAGTAAACGCGTTAGCCTATAACACTAGAGAGTCGGATCGCTTTGGGGCTTTGGAGCTTGAGATCGCGTCGTGCAGACACGACAAGATGCGTACCGAGGAAGAAAACACATACCTTCGGTCCATCTTGAGCTGGGTGTCTTGCCGAGAGCCGCAGTTGGGGATGATGCTCAGCCAATGCAAAAGGGCTGGCAGCATGGGAGTAGGCTTTGCTATAGGTGGGAAGGACGATAGCATGTTCGGTAAGATCGGTGAGTGCAGTGGTTTGAGCGAGAATGAGAAACACACCACAAATCCCAAGCTTACCAAGATCACTCTATCTAAGCCTACCAACTCCTCTGAGTTTCCTGTGAGAGATGGTGTGTTTGAAGAGCCACCCAAAACCACTCCACAAAAACAAGTGTGGATTGCAAAACCGAACCATCTTCGCAACCCACTTGACACACTGCCAGATATCTCTAGTGATCCCCTTCCTAAGAAAGCTAGAGCCACCCAACCCAACAAGAGAGTGCCTACCAAGAGTGTGGTGAGGTACTATTATGAGTATTGTGAGCGGGATGAACACTTGGCTGAGTTTTGTTTTAGGAGGAAGAGAGATGATCGGAGGCAGGTTGAGTTGAACAACCGGGACATGTACCACCCACGAGTTGGGGTGCGTGAACCCCAACTCAAGCGTGCGACGACCAGCCTTCTACTTCTCTTTTGCAGTGCTCTCTGGAAGGCCGACGGACGCTCGCCTAAGCGTCTGTCGCCAGCGTCCGACGCCCTGCCCTGGAGCGTCTGTCGCGCTGTCTTCCAGCGTCCATCGCTCTGCTGTCCTGCGTCCGTCGCCTGTTTTTCTGGTTGTTTTGCTTGTAATTCTTGCCTTTCTCTCATAGGGGTTGAGAACTCTTCTTTGGGGGTTTTCGGTGAGTTTTTCTCCACTGCCGATGAGCTTTCATTTGCCCATTTTCGTCTGAATCCCCGCTCGCGTTGCGCGGAGGAGGTTGAGCACTCATCAACTGGGTGTGTGTCTTTGGGAAGAGTAGCCCGAATATTTCGAGAGAAATTTGACTCTCATTCACCCCTCCTCTAGTCGCCGTTCTCGGTACTTCATATCTTGCTAAAACATTGTCGTCGCGTTAGCCTATGCAGTAAAAAATTCCTACATCCTGATGTTGCCCTTTGCATTCTCTGTGCATCCGTTTTTGCTAGAAGCAGTGGCGGAGGGAAGGGGGCTCCAGAAGCGTATCCGTAGAAACCAGCCTCACAAAGATGTCGAAAACACCTCCGAATACTGAGGAACAGACAGCAGAAGAGGCAAAAGAAAAAACACAGAAGGCCTTTTATTCAAAAATAACGAATGCAGGCGACGTCAAAGCTCAAAGGTAGCGCAAATAGTGTGCAGGCCGAATGCTGTCTGTTACTAGTTTAGTGTACGTAGTACACTTGGGCGAAAGAGCCCAACAACACCATGATGCGGGCCGCGGGGTCGACAGCAACTCGCACGGAAAACAACAACTACTACGCAGGTTCGGCGCAGGCTCACTGACAACTGAGCAGAGAGAGGCACATGAGTTATCAGCTATGAGCAAGCACATGTCGTGGAGCTGCAAGTCACAGCAGATGTGGCGCCGGAAACAGTCAACTTTGCACGGCGATGCCTTTGTCCATTCCCTGCGCTGCGCCACTGAAAGCGAGTTCTACTACTACGAGTAGTACTGTACTTACCTGGTGGACGAGAAACCATGTCGATGTAGTAGCGGCTGCCAGGCCACTTGCAAAGCGAGGGGGAGGACGGCTCCAATGCCTCGCAGAAACGGCGCACGTCCTAACCGAACAAGGATAGAAGTAGAAAAGATCCACTGAAAGCGAGAGCGAAGCGGAAGAGGCGCTGGAGATGCACGCCTCTAGTACTCCTCTCTCTGCAATTCTTCCTCTGCCGATATGGCGTACAGCGAGCCGAGCGGGAGCTGCGGTCCGTCGAAACTGACGAGGCTTGTACTCTCTACTAGTAGAGTAGAATAGGATCGGCGACTTGTGTTGTGTGGTGGCCATCTGATCTGCCGAACCCGGAACTCGATCTTCCAGGTTGATGGGTGGTGGTCCGTCGGTCGCCGCGAACAGCAGCACGCCCGCGGCCCGCGTCCGTTCACCGTGCACACGCTACGCGGCTACAGTCTCCCAGGGCAGAGTGCTACAGTCTCGCAAGTTGCAGTCCGCAACGCGTGTGTACAGACCGAGGCGAGGCCGACTCCTCCGCTCCTCCCTGCCGAATCCCCCATTGAGGAATGGCAAGTTGTGGTCGGCCATCTGATGAGGAGGCCCATGTCGCGTGTACAGTACAGCAACCAATCGATCTCCAGGTCCTTTTTACCAGAAACAGATCGCGGCGAGGCCAACACCGGCGGGCGGGGCCGCCGTCAATCCAATCGAACCAGGCTGGACGCAGCGGAGCGGACGACGCTCAGGTCGCATCGTCGGCCACTCGTCGCCCACGGGCCACGGCGGACGCATGGCGCTGCTGCCTGGTGCCTGCCCCACTCTCCCAGCAGTCCCACCTCTTACCATCGCATCCATCTGTTGCTTTCAGGGCAGCCTGGTAGATAACCAGCCACGCCACCATCCCACTCCACTCCTTCCTCAAAAATGCTTCCTGTTCTAGACTATTGGGTTTCGCATTCGAACCCTCCCAAAAATGAAATAAAACCCTCAGAATTCATCACGGATTTTGACGAAACATCCACGACAGATGCCACTGTCACCATCTGATTGCCACGTCCCATCCTCTCGCTGTCCCCGTCCCGGTGGTCGGCACTGTGCACCCGGCCAGCCGGCCCGGCTCAGCAGTCAGCAGCCCCAGCACAGCACTCCAGCAGATGCTGTGACCTCGCCATCGTAGTAGTACGCCGCACCTAGCCAGGAAAACGGTGTGGCCAGTGACGACGGGGGCTCGCTTTCAATTCACCACTCACCAGCGAGCTCCCCGGTCCAGCGTGGCAGGCCCGCCGTGCCATCACGCATGCACGTCGGTCGAGGTCGACCGGGCATGGCTGGGTTCAGTTGATCGTGCGTTCGTGCGTACGCTTTTGTTAGGCGTGTCCATGACCGAGGCGGCCGGAGCGGGAGACCGTTCTCCGGCAATCCAATCCATTCCATTCCATGGACCGATATGGCATCCCACACACGTTTTTGATGAACCGATTCTCTCCGCCTTTTGGACCACCACATTTGGCCAGTTTGTTAGTGCCAGTTGTGAGTTGAGTCCAAGCAAATCATTGGGGCTTCCTCGTCTATTTTAATCTAAGCTAGTAGGGGGGGCATGGCATGGAGAGACCTGCTCTTTCGTTTGCCTGGTCCATGGAGCTGGGGGAAAAAACAAGTCGTACTACAATAAAGAATCAGGCGCCTAAGCATGTGTTTTAAGCCGCTAATGTTGCCTTAGAATATTGGTTAGTTTAAGAGTGCTGGTTTATTCCTCTGCTTGATCCGCACCTATGGGACCTATCACCATCATTGATAAGCTCAGCGATGGACCCAAAAAGTAACAAAACACATAAAAGAAGTTGTAGGATGTAGAGTTGGAGCACTAGAAACCATTGTTTTAGGTTAACCAAAGTAGTCTGATTAGCCGCTTGGGTGGCTAGCGAATATCAAAGGGGCAATTTGACCATTCCAGGACGCATCAGTCACCCTGTTTCGTTTAATAAATGAATCAAATTATGCTGCACATTTTATAGCTTAATAGAAAGCTAGTAAGCGTTTTCTTTAGGAGCGGATTAGGTAGATCTCGAGAAGGATTTGGAGCCGACAGGGCCCAGATTTGGTGGCCTCATTGCTCGTAATCACCATAGCTTAGATCAGACTCAACTCTTCATTCTTTCCCCTCCCCTGGATTAGTAGTTCCTTTCACCGCAGACCATCCCAAGAATCTGTATGCCTCGTCAGAAATGGACCATGATCCTGATCCCAATGAACAGAGAAATGGTCACAAAATTCAGCGGAGTCGAAACGACTCCATATCTGCAGAAATCTGGCAGCGGGCCCAAACTCTTGGATCCGCCGCCACGGAAACAAGACCCGCAATTGCTGTCCAGCGAGCGAGGTGTCCCCATCCTGATCCCACCCGGCCCATCCCCATCCCGTCCTCCTGCATCTATCTCCATGATCCGCCCCCACAGCATCCAGCCCCAGCAGCGAGCATGTGAGGAGGGCTCACATGTCACGCCAGCTTCACAAGCGAGCGCAAGGATAAGATTGCTCATGGTCTCATGGATGGATGATGACAGGTGCCACCAAGCAAGCGATGAAGGGAGGAGGGGCTCTTGCGATCAAAGAAAGGACCATCCAGTTTCTTCCTTCTTGAGCATCAAAATACTATACTCCGTACTTGGGAACGGTTTGGACGGCCTAACTTTCCTTAGGGTTAGGGCTGCCACCTCGCGTTGACCAGGCTTTGCGGGAAAGCAAGAGGATGAACACATCTTGATGTGAAAGACACTAGTGCTAATCAACAAAATGGTAACTGAAACAACAGAGGATGGTGGGCATATTTTACTGTGGGAGTTGTTCGTTGGGTCCAATGAGACGAGGAAAAGGATCTAATGATCGGTGTGATTTAGGTGAATATCAATATCAAGCTCAGTGGAATTCAGGCGGAATTTCCACCTAATATGACAGAAGTACCTGTCCATGTATACCGTCTTGACAGATACAGGACCAGGCAAATTTCAAACACGTTAGGTTTGGATTGGATTTTTTTTCACAATTTGACACCGACAGAGGAAAAAACCCGGAGAAATTGCATCAATCAAACATGTGAACGCCCGAAATCTTTAGCAAAATATCTGAATCTGTCAGGTCATCTTGTTTTTGTGAAGAGAAGCAATGAGGATGCACCTCATCAGCGACGAAGAGCAGAGATCTCGAGCAGAATTACTCAAGAAAAACACTTCATTCAGACACCAAATAACAGATAGTACAACATCACATACAGAAACAAGCACAGGCATTTTAACAGCCATATATATGAACAGCAGTGGATCTAACAAATTAAAACTAGGAATAACATTAAGTTTTCATAAGAGGTTTATGGCTGGACGGACATACAAGTATAAACCAGTTCCAGGTTCCAGCCGTCTTGCAGCTACTGCAAAACCTATATGACAAAGACCTATAGACTTGACAACTTAGGAGAACCATGGAGAAATCCAAAGCTTATAACGAGGTTTTCCAGCCCTACAAATTTATTATTCTTCATTCAGTAGAACCAATTGGCCCCGTCGTTCTTCTGCACCGCAGCGCCCGGGTAATCAACGGTGGTGCTAGACATGTTGAAACCAGAACCGAACCTGAACTCTGACGTGCTGGTGATGTCGCCGCCCATCTGGCTCACGAATGGTGTGTCATCGCGGATGAAGAACTGCTGCTGCTGCTGCTGCTGCACTGGTGCCTGCTGTTGTTGCTGCTGCATCATGCTATTGACATCATCGAAGACTCCGTTGCCCTGTCCAAAGAAACCCTCATCCATCTGGATCCTCTGGGGCATCGCATTAGGCCTCTCCATGATGGTGACGCTGTCACTGCTCATGTTCTTGTTCGTCAAGAAGTTGTTGTCGTACATGTTCATCAGCTCGGCTATGGACCTCTGCCCGTCCATGGGCAGGCTGAAATCCAGATTGTTCAGTGCCTGATTAGGTTGGTTGAAGGCCGGCTGGAAGGCTTGTGACTGTGGCGGTGCTGGCTGCGGCGGCTTGTTCTCAGCGCTCTGAGGGATTGAATCGTTGTACTTGCAGGTGTACTGGTGGCTGTTGCGGGCATTCCGGTCAAGGAATCCATAGCTGTAGTCACTGTGCGGGCACTGGACGTTGTTGCAGGTGTACACTCGGTTGTTTAGCATCAGCTCTGGCTCAGCAGCTGCCGGGGCGTTCCTCTTCTGGATGAACTCGACGTCGGCTGTCTCCTCCTTCATGGGCGTCGGCACGAGGAACTTGTCACTTAGGATAGCGGCACCAAGGTTGAACGCGGTTGGGTCAGTCTTCTGGTTGCCGGCCTCATCCCCCTTGCACTCATCAATGATGTCCACGTCATACTCGCTTGAGCTGGTGTTGAAGGATATGGCAGTGGCGATGCCACCAGTAGATGCCGGCGGCAGTGCGCCGGGGTGCAGCTTCAGGAACAGCTCCTCTTCCTGCTTGACGACCGCCAGCCAGGTTGAGATCTCCTTGGCAGTCATCTTGTCCTGGAGGCACTTGGACTGGCGAACGAGGCGACGGATCTTCTCGATGTCCGGTGACATGTGCTTGATGACAGCGGTGAGCACGCTCACCTTCCAGGCCTTCTTAAGGTCATGAGGCTTCTTGTAAGGGGGCGGGCCCTGGTCCTTGGGAATGCCAAGTTCCGGCCACCACTCCTCGTCGCCGGTAGGCCACCACGGTGGAGGAACACCCTTCTCCAGCGGGTAGCGCCGCTGTGGGGGGTCACAGTGCTGCATGAGTGCTGAGAGCAGTGAGCCAAGCGTAGTGTCCTGGAGCTCCTGCAAGGAATGAGGGCTGGCAGCCCCCGAGGCGAGCTCGTTCTCGGCGCCAGGGACGGCGTTGTCGGCCTGATACTTGGCGATGGCGGCCGGGCCGTTGCGGTCGAAGCGGACCTTCTCCTTCCACCACGCACGGAGGTTGTCGGAGGCGCCGCTCACCGGCTTGCCCTTCTCCGGAATGATCCCGTACACAAAGCCCTGTGCGCGGCACACCTCCATCATCTTGAGCATGTACTTGAGGATGCCGTCCTGCGCGCGAGACATCTTCTTGCGCCGCGCCTGCTCCTGCGACTGCCTTGGCTTGGACGAGCCGTCAGCCAGGCCCCCACCGCCAGCCATCGAATCCTTGCCGCGGCTCTGCTGCAGCTCCCTGAGCCGCTTCAGCTTCATGCGGTCGCGCCACATGCGGCGCTCCAGCTCCTCGATGTCCTCAACGTCATCGTCGCTGTCGTCCTCACCGGCGTCCGGGAAGCTGTCCGGGGGCGGGTCCACGAGATCACCCTCCCCCATCACGCACTGGTCGCCGGAGGACGTCTGCGGCATCAGCGACCCGAAGGCCATGTTCTTGTCGCCGTTCTGATGCAGGAGATCCACGAAGTTGTGGACGCCAGGGAACACCACGCTCTGATCCATCATCAGCCCGCCTCCCATCATCGTGACCTCAACCAACAACAAATTCACTCGCAGTCACGGGCAGATTGACTCTCTTCCTTGTACTGGCTAGCTACTTGTAGTATTCACCTGCGCTGCAAGGAAGCAAACAAGGAAGATGAACACGTCAGCTACCTGCTGTGTTTTACTGTCAGTAATTAAGTGCAAACACAATAAGTGTAGGGTAAAGGTAAACAAACATGTGCAACACGATTACGCGTTAGTAAAAAAAAAAGGTAATTAAGATGACAGAGTGAAGCTTATTGTGGCATCTTAATTTGGCGATTACACGATTTGCAAGGGTTTTTTAGCCTTGGCTGGCATCATAGAGATACACAGCTATAGGAGACAATCATGTGGCAGCAAAAGGCAAGCTTTCCAATTGAAGCAACAACCGCGAAGGCCAAAGTTAGAAGCCTAGCATGTGTTGGGTGAAACAGAACGGGGCCTTGATCTGATCAAACTATACATGGACACTTCCCCCATAATCCTTCTTCTGAAATTGATACTTATAAGACTAATAACAGGGACCAAATATAGCACAATAATCCTTATTGTTTCGACATAAGGAACAGATTACACGGCATGGAAGAGTAATATGCATCATAACGAACTTGTGGAAGGAGGAATTCAAGCATGAAAACGTATGGATATAAATACTTCCACCAAATAACTACTTCTCATATGCCGGTTCACTCGAACAAGCACCTAAAGTTGCATCTTTTTCCCCCTTTTTACGAAAGCATGTTCAAACGTATGAACGTAAGCTCTTGTTGAATCACGAGGGGAAAAGATTAGAAAAAAAAAGGTCAAAAGGCAGGGAAGGAAGGCTTTTAAGTAAATCTTTTTTTTTATGGATCTATTTGTTTTTACCCAGCCAAGCACGAATGGACAGTTGGTAACAAGAACATGTACCCATGTGCTTGACAAAGGGAATCAAGGTCATCTATGAAAAAAGAAAAGAAAAACAAGGGACGAACATATTGAACCTAAAGAAAACTGATCAAATTTTCCACGTCCAAAGATGAAGCGGGGAAAAAAACTTTTCCCTGATTAAAGAGGAACAAAATGCTTCCATCATACCCGGATGGTCGGCCTTTGACTAGGAAAAGTATTAAGATCCAAGCGGAAGCTTAACAGAAAAAAATAATAGAAAAGAGATGTAAGGAACTCAGGTTTTTGGATGGAAGCTGCAGCATCATCCGAGGCATCAACCTTGGAACTCTGCCATGGATTTAGTCGCAGCTATTACGCAGAAGGACAAAACATCAGCAAGGGAAAGGAAGGATCAGAAAAGAACTCAAACGAGAATTGGCCACTACAGAAGCTACAGGATCCTGAAAAAAAAATCTAGAGAAGAAAATATTCCCAAAGATTTTCACTCTAAATATCCTTCAGATAATCAGCCGACTGCCGACCGCCCTCCAAAGCACAAGCAAACATCAAAGGGAGCAAGCAAGAGAAGACGAAGATCAACGAAGAAGAGAAGGAGCAGCCAGCCACATGAAGCCACACAAGAACTGGAAAGGACCCAGGTAAGTAGGTAGGAAGAACTCACCTAGCTCTTCCTTCCTGTGTATCTCCCACTTGCTGCTATTTTCCCCGGTGTTCCAGCTTTGCCATGACCTGGGAGACGAGACGGAGAGAAGCGGGGACGAGGAGAAGAAGAAAGGGGAAGGGGGGAGGAGGGGAGGCACGAGGTAGGGATAAGAACGGGGGCAGGGGCCTGCCCTCTGGCGCAAAGTAATCGCAAGCAAGTGGGCGTGCTGGTGGTGCTCTGCTCTGGCTGCTCGGCCTCTACACAGTCTACAGCGACAGCGGGGCTTTTATAATCTCCCCTCTTAAACTAATCATCCCCGCCTCCACTCACGAGCCGCCACTGCGAGTCTGCGATGCTGCGCGGCGGTAAAAAAAGATCTTGCTGCTCCATAGTAATCACTAATCACCCGTGTGATGGCGCGCTTTTAGTTTTACCGCCACCCGCGGCAAAGGGGTGAAAACAGTTTGGCTGGTGGCGTCTGCCTGTGACACGCGGGGCCCGGTCACCGGTCGGTGGCCTCCTCCTCCCCCGGTGTGGCTGGCAGGGTCCGAGGAGGATCGGGCCGCGCGTAGAGCTAGGACAAAAGCGCTATAACGAAGGTGAGTGGATGCTACCGGTGGGTGTTAAGTTACCTCTTTGCCCTCGCTGATGGGATCCCTTCCCCGCGTTATTCGGCTCGATGTGGCGCGCGCTTCTCTATCATCGAACCATCATTCGTTCGTGGGCACCTTTGGTTATTTTTTTTCTGGCTAATAGAGGTGTGTACATATAGACGGATCGTTTCCCAGATGATAAAAAAACTGACTAATGCTGTTTTAGAATATTTTGTTATGAGATGAAAATATTATACTATAACTAATAAATTGGCCTGATAAGCCCAGCAAATAAGTTGATAGTATTGTAAATAATTTTAGATACAGATTTAAAAGACTATTTTAAATAATGTTAATAATGAGTGTAATATAGAAAGTCACTTCAATGTGATAATTGAGGAGAATATACAGGTACACATGAATAGTTGAAAGGCTAGGGTAAGAAAGAGGTAGGTAGAGGTTGCAATCTTATAAATATCCTTGCAATGTCTCTATAATTGAGTTGATTGTGCTCTTTTTCTATGAATTTAAGCAGTCTACCATTAGCAATGGAGAATTAAGTATAGTTCTTTAATATCTATACCTTGACTTTAGCCATCTTATAGTTGTAACATTTAAATTGATGAAAGAAAAATGCGCTTTATGTCGGTGTTATGACCCAGGGGGTCAAGACCACCGGCTAGTAAATTTGTATATTGCGTGCTCCCTCTCCCAAACGTGATGCAAGAAGAACACAAGATTTATTCTGGTTCGGGCGTAGAAGACCCTACGTCCAGCGGGGAAGGATGGATTGTATTATCTCGTACCGAAGTGCTCGTACAGGGGGGTACAAGCAAGTTTACACGGGGGTGCTCAAGATGAGCTGAGGCCTAGGACTAGCAGGGCTATCCTAGGTGGTCGGTTGATTGCTTGAGAGGTCGATCAAGCAATCGGGTGTGTGGTGTATATGGGTCAGAGCTGATGTCCGAATGTGTGAGCCGATCTCCGTGTCCCCGCGCGCCTTTTCTTCTATCCTGGTGTCCCCTTTTATAGATCAAGGGGAGGTACGGGAGTACAGAGTCCTAAACTGTAGCGGCATGGAAGGCATGTCCGTGGCACCATGCTGGCGAAGGGACGTCGATCGCTGTAGCGGCGTGGCCTTCCTGTCCTTCCGGTGTTTCGGAGTATGGTGATGGCGGACTGGACGTTACGGCACGTCACGGCGCAGCAGGGTTGACCTTCTGTAGACGGGTACGATGTGACGGAACCGCCCAGATTATAAGAGATCAAGTGCTAATGTAGCTGACTTAGCTACCACTTAAAACACTTGAACCCATATAATCCCTGTAGTCCGGAAATCTCGAAGGATTTCTTACATCAACTCAGGATCGCGTACATTCAGGGATACACATTCGAATGAGTCACAAATCAACCGAAAATACTTAAAGTACGAAATAAGGTTATTACAACACTTTGTTCCAAATAAAAGTAGTACTTACGCCACAACACCTGTGGCCAAATAAAACATTGTTTGAAACTGAACTTGAAGTTTTAAAAGACAGGGGTGCCCACAACGTCAGATCCGACAACAGCAAAAGATGAGCTTGTAGAAGACCTTGCCCAAGGCCTACTCTCCTTCTCCGTAGAAAGGATAGAGGCAGTGCTTACAATAGCCGATGTATACTTGGCCATCTGCAACAAACGGGATAAACCCTGAGTACGGGAATGTACTCAGCTAGACTTACCCGTCTAACTGAAAACAAAGACTCCAAGGATATGCATGGCTATATCTGGAGTTGGGTAAGCTTTACTTTGCGGAAATGCTTAAATTAAATGAGTTTACTTTAATGATGCGATGAGCAGTCATCTTTTATCCTACTAATTATCTCTAGGTTATTGCATCTATACTAGAGCACACACTTGATCTACTCAAACAATATAATAACATATATCCAGTTCCTTCATCAATATTTTAGTAGAACCAATAATATGTCACATGGAGTTGTACAGTGGTGAAGCTCAGCATAATCTCCCATATCCAGTGGGGGGCGGCAATTCGAATCGATATACACCAGCTGGTAAGATTACCTTTAACACACGCCCATGCTTTACCCCGTCGGGTCAGCATTAGGTCACCGCTCAACAAAGTCCAGGTGGTAATCGACACGGGCTCGCATTGTAGAAAATAGATGGCCACCACGGGGCAGATCATGCCTACAGTCTAGAGGGGTGCTCACAGCAGATTGAGCTTCGGCCCGGACAGTGTTTACTCGGCTTCGGGGTCGACACTCCCGACGGCCCCTATGCGAAAGGGCGCATTCAAAGATGTAAGAGGGCCACCATCGTGTACAAACCTACACGATCCAACGGACGGACTGCCCCCAAGTCTTGACCACTTGGTGCACTTGCCTTCCAGTTGACCGTATTTCATTACTACCATAGGTTCTTTCCACGATAGCGAATATAGCCAACCGTGATAGTATTAACCACAAGGGATAATACGAAACATAAAAAGAAAGGTAACCATTATTTCTACGCATGCTAAGCGGTTGCTTTTACTTCTTATTAACAGGGTAACAAGGTAGGTAAAACAAATATCAAGGAAGGTAATGCATCAATTTGGGGTTCAAACAACTCCTATCACCTAATGCATCATAGTATAAAATACTCAAGTAAATTAATTGTAAAACTGGGAGGCTTAAGAATGCTCCGGGGCTTGCCTTGAGAGAAGGTGGAGGGTTGGTGGTCAGGGCACTCAGGAAGGTTAGTGTCGAGCTCTTGGTACTCCTCGTATAGCTCCTGTACCTCCTGGACTTCGGTCTCTGTGGGCTCCTGATGTTCCTCCACGGATCCTAAATGATTGCAATGCATAAATGAATAACTGAATGGTGCAGGGATGATGCTTGAACAGGATTTAACACACAAACAGAGATTCTAAGCCTACACCAAAAGAACTGCCACAAAGCTACTAAGAACTAGAGCTACCAGCAACAAGGGTAAACAGGTTATAACTTACCGAATCTACAACAAGGATTTTACTAGACTCTAGATATAAACACACAAGCCTGGCATACAACTGAAAATAGAATAGGAACTCATTTCGGGAACGGGCTCGAGGCACGTCGAGGCAACAGACGAGCGTGACCCTCGATACTCGAGGTCCAGCGACCGTCGAGCAAAACAGAGAACGGTGCTGATCGACGTGTTCTTGTCGATGGTGAAGACTCCGGCGGTGGGGTTGGCTGTGCTAGGCTCGGGATGACTTACGCGCATCCACTGGTGGTGTTGGTTGAACTGACGCGACCGTGGAGAGGGGTCGACGGTGTGCGGTGGCGGTGCAACACGGCGGTGCTACACGGTGAAGTGATCACCGGCCAAGTGAGGCTCGGCGCTGTGGTGCGTGAGCATCGCGGTGATGTGGCGAGTGTAGCTCGATGGCTAGCTGAGCCAGAGAGGCTTTGTGGAAACCTGTCCACGTGCAAGCTCCGCGGCGGCGGCAATGGCGCACGACCAACGGTGCTGTGATGACACGGGTCGAACGGAAGCTAGCGGAACGGCGTTCTCACCTCGGCTATCTCTGGTGAAGCTTCCACGAAGATGGAGGCGTCGGAGACGAGACGGTGAACGGTGAACGCTGGTTGATTGGTGCGGTGGCGACTCGGAGTCGAAGAACGGCGAAAACGTTCCGGCGACTGGAGTCCACGGCTGGTGAAACAAAAGCGAGCAGCGTGGGTGCGGGGCAGAGGCGAAAGCTAGAACGAGAGGGATTGAGCAAAGGGACTCGGGTGATGGTGGATTTGAGAAGGGGCGCTTGCGGTGCTCGGAGCTCTCGACGCAACGAAGAACAGAGAACTGCGGGCGATTGCGCGAGTGCGGATGAGTGTGGACGAGTGCGGGAGGTGGAGGAGGTATAGGCGCTCCTCCTTGCTTGGTCATGGCCGACCGGCGCTGCTAGAGGGGACGTGACGCGATGGCGCGGTGGTGGCAGCGGCGCTAGCGTGCTTGCGGCGGGCGGCGCAGAGCAAGACTTGGTCGACGCGCCGTTAGCGCAGATTCGCACTTGAATGCGAAAGAGACAAGGCGGGGCGCTGATCGGACGCGGCACTGCGGCGGCGTTACTGCAAAACGACGGCGCGGCGCGCAGCAGGGCGGCTGGCAGGTCTGCGGCGTCGAAAAAGCGGTGCCGACTTGGTCCTAGCGCCGTTAACTCGGATTTGAGTGAGATAGCGCGAGCGACGACAGCGATGTCGGCGCAGAGCCGAAGCGGCGGCGATGGCGTGTTCCACTTCCGCGGTCAGGCATCGGCGGCCACGCAGCGGATGACTCCGACGTACGGCTCAGCCGCGGTCGGGTGAGTGCGCGCGAGCGTGCGCGACACGTGCGTGCGGTCGAGCATGCGGGAGAGGGTCGATATCGAGGGTAGGGTCGATCGGCGGATCGAGCCTCCGACTCGGTCGAGCCTTCCGTGCGGGGTCGTTCGCTCCAAGCCTCGGTCCGTAACTTCGAGGGGTCGAAGTCGAGGGATAGAAGTCGAGGGGTAGCACTCGAGGGTAGGGGCGTCGATCGACTGACCGATCGAGCCTCAGGTTCGGTCGAGCCTCTGGCTTGGGGTCGTTCGCTCAGACCCGGTCCGTCATCGAGCGGTGGGGTCGAGGTCGAGGGGTGGTGCTCGGCCTGTCTCGATTCTGATTTTCTTTTCCATTTTCTTTTATTTGACAAAACTAAGCAGGGTAACTGAACAAAAACAAACCACACTTTACTCTAAGCAAAGCAAGGTTTAACTAAACAGGTTAAACACAAGATTAAGCACAAAACACCTATTAAATTCTAGTTTCAAAACATAAAACACACACATGAAATGATAGCATATGCAAACATGAATGCAATGAAATGATGTGCTTAGTGGCTAATGATGATCCTAATGCAAGCTTGACACAGGGTGTCACATACGAGTCCCACAGTTGATGCGGGACGGATTGGACGGGAGCCATGCCGGAGTGGTTGGGGACGGTGGTCGAGCCCCCCGGTCGAGGGGGGGTCGAGGCCGGCGTGACCCTGTCGTATCCCTGAAGACACGGTCGAGAGCCGTCCTGTTCATGACTCGAGGGGGTGCCTCTAGAGTCCGTACCTGCGACGTGGCTACAGCGGCAACACAGTTGACAGAGATCCAGGGCATGGGCGGTGAGTTGATGGATTTGACCGTGGTAGTGGGCGCCCATGGCGTTAGGCGGGGGCAGGTAAGCGCATCGGATCCCCTTTACCACATACTGGGAGCAGGTAAGTCGGTCGAGCTTCCTTCTCAGGGGTCGTTCGTTCGACCCCCTATCCGTCATTCGGGGGGTCGAGGCAGAGGCGGAGGGGTCGTTCGTTCGACCTCTGTCCGTAAGTCGAGGTAGAGGCGGGGGCGAAGGGGTCGTTCGTTCGACCCCAGTCCGTCTGTTTTTCCAGTAATGAGCCGGCCCACGACTGGTTGCCGTTGCCGGTGAGGGAGGCCTTTGTGTGATGGGCCCTTCTCCATTGACTTGAACGGCTGATCGGATCCTGTCTTAAAAATGGTTGCTATGTTGAGCGTTAGTTTATCGCAGGTTTAGGGTACCTCTTAGCTTTGTACCCGACACTTTGCTTAACATTTCTTCAAATCAACAAACACACACACATGGATTTCAAACTTTTCAAAAATAAACATATCAATATGATAGTGAGAAGAATACAGAGAAATGCGCCAAACATCTAAAAAGGGAAGGAAAAGAAAGGGAGTAAGAGGGGCTAGGTTTTCTATGAAGTATGTCATTCATTTGAAACATAAATTAGTGCGTGTTATCTTTTGCTTTTGTCTAGTGGCCTTAGTGTCTTACTAAGGTATATCTGGTTTCCATGTGCACTTTGTTTCCTAGTGTTATTACCCGTAAGTGACAGTTAAAGAAAGCTTCCATTTGCCATTCCGCATACGTATCGGACGAGAACAGATGGAAAACGATCCCAAACTCCAAAGCGACGCTATGTTTTGTGTTTCTCTTATTATAAGAAGAATAAAAAAAAAGCAAAATATCGACCCGTCGTCACTGTCTACGGATCTGTTTGCGTCTAGCACTGGGCGCCTGGGGGCAAAACGGTCTGGCAAGAGTCATCAAAACCAGGCAGAGGCAGGTCCCTTTTCATGAAATCGGGTTAAGCCGTGTTTAGTTCCTAAATTCCTCCCAAATTCCATTATAAAAAAGAAGATTCTCCATCACATCAAAATGTTGACACATACATGGAGTATTAAATGTAGATGAAATCAAAAATTAATTGCACAATTTTGTTGTACGTTGCGAGACGAGTCTTTTGTGCCTAGTTTGAGAATTTTTGAACAATATTTTACAAATAAAAACAAAATGCTACAGTGTACTGGGCACTGTACATTTGGTACAGTGCCCAGAACTGCCGATTCGGCCGTCCAACTAAACACGGCCAGTTTGACGGCCATGAAATCCGTCACCGCCGCCGCCGCGGCAGCGATCCCCTGCAGCAAGACCACGTGGTGCCTGATGGGCTGGGGCCACGTGTGCTGCCCCGGGGGCCCCACGCACCTTGTCCCATTCGTGGCTTTACACGCACGCCCACTTCTCGCTCCACGCGGTGGACGCTACTCCTGGCCTAGCTTTTGCGGCCACCCAGAGTCGAGCAATCCCACAGGTTAACGCGCGTACTACCAGCAGCGACGACCGAAAGCAAAGCACGAATCACCCTCTCTTTTTACCAAGTACGGTATATAAACGGGTCATGGCCGCTGAGTTCAGTAGTTCTACCACTACTATCCTCACTGGATTAGTTACGTGACTTACGTCCCTTTCGAAACTTGGTTCTTCTTAAAATCTTACTCCCTCCGTCTAAAAATTGGAGTCATTTTAGGGTTGTGCGTAGTGACCAAGGTAGGGTGATCCATGCAGATGATGAAATTAATCCATCCAATGAAAAGAGCCGCATGCAGACAATTAAATTAATTAGGCCAGCGAGAGAAGTTGCATGCGCCTGAGACGACGTGAAAACTGTAGTCCTAGCTTTAGACGACTCCAATTCTTAGAGATTTTATTTTAGGTAGGATAACTCCAATTTTTAGATAGAGGGAGTACTATATACCAGATTTCCACTTATAGTAGGAAATTCAAGGCGCCTTGGTCTGAAAGGTTAGTGTTATTCTTATGAAAATTCATGCGTCCAAACGAGTCTTAAGAGTGGAAGTCTTTGGCCTGTTCGACTGACCGTTTCTACGGATGATAAGTCAGTTGATATAGGTTTTAGTTGTTTTCTCGTAAGATAAAAGCACTGTATCATAATTGATCAGCCAAACGAACAAAATGTTGGACCTGATTTTTGTGATTTTTCTACCGGGTTCAAAATCCTTAATGACTTCCATAAAATCTGGCATCCCTTCTTCCCAGAATAAAATAAACACAATTCTTACATTTTGAGGAGGCAAACCATTTAAGTGTTTGACCAAAATTATATAAAACCATTAACATTATGATCCAGGATAAGTATTATTAAATTAACTATTTAATTATTTTCATAATAACAAAATGCTTTCAAGTTTTGACCAAAAAGTATACCTAAAAGTAATCACATTTTAAATACAAGATAAATATCATTAGATGCGTTATGAAATATACTTTCATGATAAACCAATTTGAAGACATGAATGTGAATGATATCTACTATAAATTTGATCAAACTAGAATAAATTTAACATGCACAGATACGATAGTTGTATTTTTTAAAAAAAGGGGGGCTGGGAGAGTATATTTTTATAGTAAACTTAGTTGGAGATATAAATATTAATGTTATTTATTATAAAAACTTGGTTAGACCAAACTGACACGAATCATATAAATGTACTACTTCTGTCCCTAAAAAAATGCAACTACAAAAACCATACGGGTCAAGGTAGATCATGTTTGATCAACTTTATATTAAATATTATTATTCTTTATATCTATAAAAATAATTAGTATGTAAATATATTATATATCTAAATAAATAATACTAATTTCATATCACAAATGTTAGTACTATTTTATATAAATTTAGTCAAAATTTAAACAATTTGACTTTTTAAGAAGTGAGAATTGCATTTTTTTTGAACTGATGTAGTATTTTTTTTTTAAGAGAGGAAGTTCATGGTAGTTGTGTTAACCAATCATTCTAGATGGACAACCTGTGTGTTAAATGCGATTAGACAGCAGTATCATACAGTACAGTCATAACAAATCTGTCTTCTCGCACAGCCTGTTTCTGCCTGCTGCCAATCACAACTCTGGTGCTGCTGTCGATCGCACAACCTAAGAGGTCGTGCTCGTTGGAATTCCAAATTGCAAGCGATGGAGTGGCAGTACTGTTAGTTCTCTAATCTCAAATCTTAATTCAGATGCCGCGAAGGGGCGAACTGGCAAAGAACAACAGACCTTGCATTGCAGTTGCGCCTTGCACGGTCGCACCCTTTTGTTGCGTGTCTGCTGGGTGACTCCGGTCATCACCCGTGAGGGTCAACGCCACCGCGTTCGCCTGTGTTTTTTCCCCTCCTGTTACTTACGCCACCGTGAGTATTATACAGACCTGCATTGCTGGAGACAGATATTGCAGTTGACTTGTCAATGCAGAATAATACAGTAATAATCACTGGCCGAGTTTTGTGATTCAATAGGTGACTACTAGCTAGTAGCCTTCTGTGCACATGTGATCTCCATATTCTCTTTGGACACGTGGTGCTCTAGTATATGTTGCTCGGTACTGTAGTATGCAACATGCTAGCAATGTAGTTGTACTCAAAATGATTTCTTAGCCTGCTAATGACAAGCTTTAATTAAGTAGTACTATCTCAGACACTAAATGTCATGCATGTGGAATGTTGCGGATGCATGGCTTTGCGCCTTGCGGCGAACGAGCGCTCTCCATCTGGGCTCGTCAAAGCATGGCGCCATGGATCCGTCTCATCCCGTGCGGCCGTGCCAGCCTTGCCCATGCTGGCTGATACGGGGGGGGGCACCGACTCGCGGCCGTGCAGCGAGCTAGCGACGGACCCCGATCCCGGACGTACACGTACTGGGGAACGAAGGCCCCAAGAGGAGCGGGCCGGGACCGGGACCGGGAGCGCGACCACCCGCCGCCCGCCGTGGGCCTCCACTCCACTCCCGCGGAGCCGCCGCACGTGCTCATCGTGCTCTCCTGCTTCCCAGCATGTGCGGCTGTCTCGGTCGTCGCAACCCAACCGGTCCCAGCCACCACCCACCACGGCACCACCACCCACTGGGCACGCCACGCCAGTGTGGTCCGCGGTGAAAAGCTCGAGTACGAGAGGAATTGCCGATGCCATCGCAGTAAGAAATGATTCGAGGAGACGACCGACGACCCTGAGGAACACGAGGGCGTTTGCTCAGACTCGACAGGTGTTCGCTCGGCTTAATTCAAGCAGACCTCACATTCAAGCAGACGAAAAATGTTTTCCTCTGAGAAGCTTCTCGACAGTTAAATCCATCTCTTTGACGTGGGTTTGATATTACATTAAAGGAGCACTACTAACAAACCCGTTGACATTTGGCCATAAACATTTGCGACAGTCAACTAGCAAAGTAGCAATAGCTACTCAGCTAGCCAGCCAGACAAATGCAAAGAAAATCAGAATCAACTTGCACGACGGGACACCGACGGCAAACAGCAAAGTTCTCATAGACGTGCAGCACTACAGCTAGCTTAGCTAGGTAGCACCCTCTCGATCTATATAATTCCGCGCATTGTGATTTTGACAGGTGTTTGACCCTAACTGCGGTTCATTACCAACTTGATTACGCTAGCACAGTAGTATCCGTTTGGTCAAGAATTGCAGTACTATACTGTGTGTGCGAAGATAGGATGCTCTTGCAGGATTGGCTAGTGTCCGGGAGCACACGTCGTCTGCCGTCTGCGCCTTGCTAATACGGCAGTACTACAGTTCTCCTATGTGCCACCTTCCGCTGCTTCAGGACAGGACCGTCTCATTCAGTCATTCTCTAATCTCAATCATGCATCTTCCTGCCTTTGGCTGTGCCGCTAGCAACCCCCCGCTGCTGATGAGCTCCGCTGAAATTAATGTGGAGTGCAACGGTAGGCGGTAGATAGCAAGCACATACTTTCTTTGTCTTTAAATAAATAGATTCATAAAATTATTTTAAGTCATACATTTTAAAGGCTATTCGACCGATTTTTTAGAAAAAAATATTAAGACTTATGATATTAAATTAATATCATCGAATTTACCATAAAATATATTTTCACAAGATACTTATATCATATATGTTTTTAACTTTTTCTATAAAATTAGTTAAATTTAAAAATTGACTAATATAAATTTTAGAAATTGATTTATTCGGAAACAGAGGAGGAAGGAGCTTTTAACATCGATAGCTCTCATATAACATTCTCACGTAATTTTGAAATATATATATGAGGTCTTAGCTCTGAAATAAAAAGCTAATTTTCCAATCTTCTATTAAAATATAATAAAAAACTTAAAGCCGCCTTAAAAGTCAATCGTTGGAGCCATCGTAATAATCCTCTTTTAATTGAATCAACTGTCCGAAAGACAACGCTGGAATGCGTGGAAGGTTCTGCTATACTGTAGGGCACTAGGAGGAAGACGAGGCATGAAGATGGATATCCTAAAAATTCTGCTGATATTTCAGTACCCGTCAACTTGCACGGTCACTCCGTCATGGACAGGAACGCCGCAACTGGGAGTATATGAACCTACGTAGCTTGTGGATAAACATTCTAAGTGCTAGTATCCTAAGTATACATAGTATGTCCAGTAGGCATATACTCACTCCGTAAAAAATAGTATAATTCTTCGTTTTGAGAAATTAAATAATTTAAACTTTGACCAAAATTATAAAAATACTAAACATTTATAATACAAAATAAGTAAGATTATTTATGGAATTATATTTTATAATAAACTTATTTAGAAACATAAATATTAATATTATTTACTAAAAATTAGGTTAAACTTGAGCTTGTCTTATTGATACAAATCCTATCGTTATATTTTTTAGATTAAGGGAGCACCTACTCTTTGCGACTGTAAGTTAATGTTTTGCAACAGTAAATGGATAGGCTCATATTTCAGTTTTCCCAAAGCTCTCCGTCGATGGAAGAAACGTCAAAGTTGAACAAATCAAACACTCATTCACACCTACAGCTTGCTGTCACCTTTTCTTTTTCTTAATTTATACTTTGGATAAAATAATCATTTGGATCTTTTCCTCTAACAAAACTACCACTACTAGAAAAATAATAACTTTACAAGTCAAACTTTTTATTAGCGGAGACCGTTACACTAGTGATCGTCACCTAAACAGTCAAGGGGCCTCCCGTAAAATACATATTTCCAAAAATCATTTACATAAGCGAGCATCTAAGACGTCGCTTTCGAGTCGCCAGCATAAGGCCATCCTAAGACAATTGCCTTCATAAATCCATTTTTAGAGAGGCGACGCCTTAAGGATTTTGTCTCTATTGATAGTTGTATCCAAAAAAAATTATAACTTTTCTTCATGAATTCTATGAAGATAAACTTTATATCAAAATTGTAGGCCTCGATGCTACCTACAATTCTATAGTTGATTGTTTTTACTTGAAATAGTTTAGGTTCTCCAAATATTTTTGTGAGTTCATGGATTTTGAAATTTGAATTTTTTAAAAATAATCTCAGATGTTAACATGGTTAAAAAAATTATAGTTCTCAATATAATATACAACTTGGTAGTTTTTTTTATTTAAAGACATTTAACATCTCAAATATGTATTCTAAGTTTATATATTTTGACATTTGAAATTTTGAATTTCTAAACAACCTTGAATGGTTATATAGTTAATACTAAAATTATACCTTATCTATATATTTAAAAAAATCCGGTTAACCAGCTTTGTATTAATAAGTAAGAGTACAGAGCTGCGAGATTACATGCACGAGGAACTCTTCCTCACTTGGCACACCGTCACATGAGGATGAAAGAAATTAATTAGGATAATTACTCGCTAGATGGTTGACAATCATTTCAGGCCAGAGGACCAGCCGATGTACAAACTGAGCATTCATCCTTTACTCGTCGTTGAAAACTACCGGGTTTCTTTGTTATTGCGAAAAATCATTCCTCAATCTCATTCTACCGGTCCAGAAAGTTGAGTGTAGGTTAGTACAGTTGCTCTAAGTTCCACTATACCTTATTGGCTTATTATCTATATGAAGGTTGTCGTTCTGCCTGCCTTCGAAATGGTTGACCAACCGAGTCCGTTTCATGTACAGCGCATCTGCATGTGGCCCATTGGTGTTCCTTCTCATGCGTGCCCCCAAATCTGCAGCTTCACTCGATCGGTCCCCAAGGGTGTGTCTGCTGGCGGCCCAGGAGCTGGCTCGCGCTCCCGGCCGGCAGCGGCCCTTGTTTGGGTGACCTTGGCCCAGGACCGGCCTGACTCCCTGGAGGCAAAACCACCCTTTCGGCCAGGCCCTGGGGAAACGAGACCCTCCTCCGTTTTTCTAGGGCTCGGCTCTCCCCGGCGCAAGCTTGGCGATTTTGGGGCGCATGGCGGCAGCTGGCGCTGGCTCGCACAGGCTCGCACGGGAACTGTGAAACCTCCGTGCGCCATTCCCGCCTCAGTGAAAACCGTCCTATATATCCCCTCCCTCCTTCCCCGCCCTCGCTTCCTCCGCTCCCAATGCGTCTCCACCCAAATCTCGTGACTCCCGGCGGCAGTGTGCAATGGTGGTACTTCGGCCACCGATGATCGTCCTTGGCGGGCTTCGTCTCCGTTCCCCGTGCCTGGATCCGCAGCTGCTGCGCAGCCGGGGTACTCCGGGAGGCGGCAGACTTCTTCCTTGACCTCTTCTCTGTCCGGATCTAGGAGCTTGGAGCTGCTGTGAACTGGATCGGCCTCCTCTCCATCTGGATCTGCTTCCTCGTCTTCTGGATCTGCCTCCTCTCCGTCAGGATATGCTTCCTCTTCTTCTACTCCGTTGCTCGGTTGTTGCTGTGTTCGTCGACCACCCCAAGGTGAAATCCACCGTCAAGGATCATGTTTTTGCACCGTTTTTGTTATTTTGCGTTACCTCTACAGTTTTGGTGCTTCAGTCACATGTTATTAGCAGGGGCGGATCCAAAGGGGGGGCTAGGTGGGCTCCAGCCCCCCCTTAAGCTTGATTTGTCCACTAAATTACTGTTGTTAAGTCTCAAATTCACCTTTAATTTCTTGCTCTAATCCTAAACCTTCATTATTTAGCCCCTCCTTTGTCCTCATCTTGGATCCGCCACTGGTTATTAGCCACTGGGTGGCATGTTTATTTATGCAGCCGTGGATTTCTTACCGCTTTCATTGTCATTGTTCATTCTGTTGATGGCTTTTGTTGGATTTGTTCGGTTAAATGTTATCTTGGTCGATGATGGTGTGCATTAGCCACTGGGTGGCATGTTTATTCATGCAGCCGTGGCTTTCTTGAATGATAAGTTTTTTAACTACATTCATGCCTGCTTTGGGTCATCTGAATTTATGTTTGTGTGCAATATTCATGCATGTAGATGGATCCTGCACAGAAAAGAGAGGTCCTAGCGAAGCAAGCTTCGACTTTGGTTGTTGTTATGACTGCCTTTGTAGCTAGTAGGATTAGGAGGCCAATCCCTGAGCCTAACACAATGTTGTATCCACTAAAGTCTGAGGCTGAGCAGGATAGGCAGCGTACCTTGCAAGCCATATTTAAGTCCACTGATAGGGAGTGTGTGTCCATGATAAGGATGAGCAAAGCTCCTTTTTTTTTTGCTCTGTGTGATCTTTTTAGACATAGGGGTCTTGTTCTAGAGAGTGCAGGTTGTAGTGTTGAGGAGCAGGTTGCTATGTTTCTTCACATAGTAGGCCACAACCAAAGGTTTTGGGTTGTTCATCAGTCCTTTGCTAGGTCCATTGAGACTGTGCATAGGAACTTCCACCAGGTCTTGTATGCTGTTGGTGAGCTAAGAAATGAGATGATTAAGCCTCCATCCTGCATCACCCATCCAAAGATTCTTGACAGCTCTAAATGGAACCCTTACTTCAAAGTAATTATCATTTATAGTGTTAGTGATCTATGTAGTTCATGGTCCAACCATATGGCTTATCCCACTTTCACCATTTTATAGGATGTAATTGGCTTCATTGATGGCACACATATGTTGGCTAGGGTTCCTAGACGCATGCAGCAAGGTTTCCGATGTAGAAAAAAGACCCCACTCAAAATGTCATGGTTGCTGTTAATTTTGATCTGAAGTTTACATATGTACTGGCTGGTTGGGAGGGCTCAGCGCATGATGCCCACATTCTTGCTAATGAAATTGAGAGGGAGGATGGTGTCACACCCAATTTTAAGGATAAAATTGAATGTGAAAACTTATGTGCGCCCAGGGATCAATCACACACATAAGCCGACAAATCTTTAAATAATGTCATCACAGAGTGCTTATTACATATAACGAATAATATTCTTAATCAAAACAGCGGAAAATAAAGATAACTCTCGCGAGGAAGCTCCACTTCACAGGGAACGCCGACTGGTTGACCATTAGCCTAGTACTCCTCACGGTAGTCTTCATAGCCATCTGATGAGGTTGACAAAGCAAGGGTGAGCACTTAAAGTACTCAACAAGAGTAACACATGGTTATGAAGCTCAAAGGCTAACACTGTCTGTACTGTGGTTGCTTTTAACTTGGTCAAGTTTTACCAATACTTAGCTTTAGTTATGCATACCCAGTTGATAAACCACATGATAAGAATAATAAACATCATTAACAATTAAACAACATGATCATCTACACTGTGAGTTTTCCGAGCCGCTCGTGACCGTGAGCACGGCTATCATGATAGATTTACACTCTGGAAAGGTTATGCACTTTACCCACAAGCCGTGTTGCCCATATGCCCGGGTTAATTACTTCTAAAACACTGCCAAGGTGAGCGGGCAGGGTACACTACGAATTCTTTCAAAGGCTCTTCCTAGCATGTAGCTGACCCTACGGACTCAATGCAAAGGGGTGTATGGGACCTCCGATGGTACCACCCGCAGCGGTCCCCACACAAGCTATACCCCATAACCAGCTCGGCAAAGGTTGGTTCCTTTCACGAACCACAAGCATGCTAGTCCAAACCTCATACTTAACTAAAGCCAGAGCCATGATAGCACCCGTGGTTGCATTTAAGTCCCAACTTTTGCCCTACAGTGGGGTACTATTTCATGTTGCTATAAAAGTCAATTTTATATCATTGTTGCATATATCATTAATCTAATCTTGATTTTCAAAGTGATTAACATAGATGAAATCTATACTACTGGATAGAGCATAAAATTACGGATCTAACACAACTTGAACGGGTCGATTCGGATCTAAAACGAGCAAGTTATTAGCATTTAAAAACAGTGGCAGATCTGTAAATAAGTGAAATAGTTTTGGAATTAAATTAATTCAGAAAATTCGAATTAAAACAGATCGGCTGGACTGCGGGTTTATTAGGTGAAAACCGGGGGTCTCTTTAGAAAGAAGACCCGCGAAGGGGTATGGATGATCTTGAGCCGTTGGATCTCAAGCCACGGCTCAGATTAGAACAGAGGGGGAAGGGGGGGCGCTCTCGCCGGAGAAGAAGGCAGGGCGGTGGCGCCATGGTCGGACCGAGCCTGAGCTCGCCGGCGAAACTCAAATGGGGGCCATGGTGCTCGGTATTCTTTATCTGAAGGCACCGGGAGAACGAGGGAGGAACTGCGGACTCACCTAGGGCAACGGCAGGGCTCGGAGCTGACCGTGGATGGCTGACGACGCGGAGCAGCGGTGACGAAGCTCCTACAATGGCGACGAGCTCGGTTACGGCACGTACATCGAGGAAAAGAGCGAAAGAAGGAGCTTGGCAACTCCACGACGGCGAAGCGAAGCTCGAAGATGCTCACAGAGGCAGGAATCGTGGTGCGAGAGCTTCGGCGGCGGCGCTCTGCTTCGACGAAAGCGTGACAACGATACGAGGCGAGGCGGCTCGGTAACAGATGAGGGACGTAGCGCGGGGTCGGTGTTACTTATAGCGGGCAGAAAGAGGAAATCCCGTGCGGATACGAGATGCGCGCAAAGAAATCGCGCGGGGTGGTTCACGGGATCAGCTCGAGCAGCAGAGTCCGGTGCAGACTTGATGCGAGGTAGGGGACGGGCTGACGTGCGGGACCGCGCGGTCAGGGAGAGGAAGGGGAGGCAGAGGCCAGCAGGCCAGCAGGGAGTTGGGCCGAGAAGCACTGGGCCGACCACAAGCCCACGCGGGTGGAGAAGGGAAAGAGCAGCTGGGCTGCAGTGCTGGGCTGGTTTGAGAGAGGGAGAAAAAGAGAGTTTTTCCTTTTCTTTTTCTTTTCTTTTTGCAATTGACTTTCCAAATCAGTTTTCTAAAATTGTTTTGAAATATCTCTTTGAGTTTTGTAAATCCAAACAGTACAAAAGACTATGCAGAGCATGAGATGCACAACATGTTGAACCCTAACATGTGGTATATGTTTTAGTTTTATTTATTTAATTCCATGCTAACAATAATAAAATCAAATTAAGGCAAATTAAATTTAAATTTGAACCTAATTTGCTAATTCAATTTTTAGGGTGTTACAAATCTACCCCCCTTAAAAGAATCTCGACCCGAGATTCCCAGATTTTACTTACTTAAAGAGTTGAGGGTAGGTTTTTCTTAGATCTTCCTCTCTTTCCCAAGTGGCATCTTTCTCTGTATATCGATTCCACTGTACCTTGCACATCTTGATAACCTTACTTCTTGTAACTCTTTCAGCGGTTTCCAAAATTTTAACCGGATATTCCTCATAGGTCAAATCTTCCTTAACTGTGAGTTCCTCCAACGGTATCTGTTCTTCGGGTACTCGCAAACACTTCTTAAGCTGAGATACATGAAACGCATCGTGAACTCGTGACAAAGTTTCTGGTAACTCTAACTAATAAGCAACTTCTCCACGTCTCTCAAGAATCTTGAACGAACCAATATATCTGGGTGCTAACTTTCCTTTCATATTGAACCGTTTCACACTTCTCATAGGTGACACTTTCAAGTAAACATAATCACCTACCTCAAAAGACAAATCTCTTCTTCGATTATTGGCATAACTCTTCTATCTGGACTGTGCTATCCTCAAGTTATCTCTGATTACTCGGACTTGTTCTTTTGCATCTCTCAGAACATCTGGTCCAAACACTTGAGTTTCTCCCGTTTGGTTCCAGAACAACGGAGTTCTGCACTTCCATCCATACAAAGCTTCAAAAGGTGCCATCTTAAGACTTTCTTGATAACTATTATTATATGAAAACTCAGCATAGGACAAACTCTTGTCCCAACTCGTACCATACTGCAAAGCACAAGCTCTCAACATATCCTCTAGCACTTGATTTGTTCTTTCTGTCTGTCCATCTGTCTGAGGGTGGTAGGCTGAGCTAAAATTCAACACCGTTCCGAGGGATTCATGCACCTTCTTCCAAAAGTGCGAGGTAAACTAGGTTCCTCTATCTGACACGATCTTCTTTGGAACTTCATGCTGACATACTATCCTTTCCATGTACAACTCAGCTAACTGTGCTCCCGTATAAGTGGTTCGAACTGGTAAGAAGTGAGCTACCTTAGTCAAGCGATCAACTATGACCCAGATTGAATCATAGCCTTTTCGAGTAAGCGGTAACCCAACTATGAAATCCATACCAACTTCGTCCCACTTCCATTCAGATATCTTCATTGGCTGCAACAGTCCTGCAGGTCTCTGATGTTCTGCTTTACCCTGGATATACTTCAACCAACGACGTTGCCTCAAATTCAGATCTAATTGAGTAAAGATATACTTCAAGCTCTTATGGTCGGTGTAGATGTCACACTTATGACCAATAAGATAGTGTCTCCATATCTTCAATGCATGAACCATAACTGCTAACTCTAAATCATGAGTCGGATAATTCAACTCATGCTTCCTCAGTTGTCGCGAAGCATACGCAAAAACTCTTCCTTCTTGCATAAGCACACAACCTAAACCAAGATGAGAGGCATCACAATAGATAGAGAACTTCTGACTCAAGTCTGACAACGTCAACACAGGAGCTATAGTCAATCTCTTTTTCAATTCTTCAAAGTTAGTCTGACACTTCTCTGACCAAACAAACTTGGCATCCTTTTCAAGCAACGCGGTCATAGGTTTAGCTAGCTTAGAGAATCCTTCAATGAACCTTCTATAATATCCAGCTAAGCCAAGAAAACTGCGAATCTCACTTACATTGGTTGGGGGTTTCCAATTCAGCACATCTTCCACCTTACTAGGATCAACTGATATACCTCCATTAGACATAACATGGCCAAGAAAGGAGACTTCTTTCAACCAAAATTCACACTTACTTCTTTTAGCATACAACTGGTGCTCTCGAAGCTTCTGTAATATCAATCTCAAGTGTTCAACATGTTCATCATCATTCTTGGAGTAGATCAGAATATCATCAATAAATACCACCACAAACTTATCCAGATATTCCATAAAAACCTTGTTCATCAAGTACATAAAGTATGCCAGAGCATTAGTAAGACCAAACGACATCACTGTATATTCATACAACCCATACCTCATAGTGAATGCTGTCTTGGGAACATCTGAAGCACAGATCTTCAACTGATGATAACTAGACCGAAGATCAATCTTGGAGAACACACAAGAACCCTTCAACTGATCAAACAAGTCATCAATTCTAGGTAGATGATACTTGTTCTTGATAGTTACCTCATTGAGTGACCGATAATCAACACACATCCTCTGACTGCCATCTTTCTTATCAACAAAAATAACTGGTGCACCCCAAGGTGAAGAGCTAGGACGAATAAAACCTTTATCCGACAACTCTTTAATTTGTTTCTTATGTTCTTCTAATTCTTTTACTCCCATCCTATATGGTCGTTTAGCTATAGGCGCAGTTCTAGGTAATAACTCAATTATAAATTCAATGTCACGGTCGGGAGGCATACCTGGCAAATCTTCCGGGAACACATCTAGAAATTCATCCACAACCCTCTCTGTTGGGTTGTCATTCTCCTCAAGCTAGTTGACGGCGGCTATCGGTGGAGGTTGCATAACCACATCAACACTAATCCTGCCCCCTGCAGGCGTTGACAGCTCAACTATCTTCTTGTCACACTTAATCACTGCATCTTGCTTTTTCATCCAGTCTAATCCCAATATAACATCAATCCCAGCGGTCCTCAAAACTGTAAGCTGAGCTTTGAAGTCTACCCCCCTTAGAGTGATAGTAACCGATGGACAATAGCAATCGGTCCGCATAACCCCATCCGGTGAATTTACTATTATCGGGTTTTGCATTGCTACTAATGATGTTCCATGCATTCTAACAAAAGCTTGCGATATGAAAGAATGTAATGCTCCTGAATCAAAAAGAACAGTAGCAGGGATGGAGTTGACAAGGAACGTACCCATCATCACTTCTGGTGCTTCCTGAGCTGCTTCTGCAGAGACATGGTTCACGCTCCTATTATGAGAGGGCGGCTGGTACCTTCCTCTCTGATTGTTGTTGTTCTGGCTTGGAGGGTTTGGTGAATTTTTCTTCTTAGGGCAGTTATAGGAGAGATGTCCAGGTTCACCACAAGCATAGCACTTGTTGGGAATATTGGGAGCATTAACCTTTGCTGGGGTACTGCTGGATGAGCCTTGACGAGGTCCTGAGTAACCACCCTGCTGCTGGAACGACGAACGTTGCTGATTTGGGTAGCGGTTCCCAAGGTTAGATGAGCCTTGGTACCTCTGCTGGTACCCCTGCTGAGGATAGTTGGGACGCTGGCGAGTGTTGCTCCCAGAAGCTTGTCCCCTAAGCTTCCTCTTCTTGTCCATCTCCCTGCGTTCGTTGTCCAGGACGATGGCACGGTTCACCAGGGATTGCAAATTCGGGTAAGTATTACCCTTCAGCTGCAACCGGAGATCATAGTAGATCCCCTTCAAGAAGAGACGCTGCTTATCTGCATCATCCCTCACTTCATTGGGAGCATAGCGAGCTAGCTGCGAGAACTTGTCATGGTACTCGCTGACTGACATCTGTCCCAACCGGAGGTTCCTGAATTCCTCCTGCTTCAGCTCTATGATTCCCTCTGGAATGTGGCACGCCTTGAAGTCCCTAGAAAACTCTTCCCAGGTGATAGCGGGAGCATTGTCGGGGCGAGCATCTTGATACATCTCCCACCAGGTCTAGGCTGCACCTTAAAGTTGACTAGAAGCATAGAGCACTTTCTCCTGGTCATTGCACTGAGCGATGTTGAGTTGCTTCTCCACCACACGCAACCAATCATCCGCCTCCAACGGATCACTGGCATGAGAGAAAACAGGAGTGTGTCCTTGCAGAAATTCCCTCCGCTTGTTGACAGGGGGAGCTCCAGCAGGTTGATGGGGTTGGTTCTGCATGAACTACATCATGGCTTGCATTGTCTGCATCACCTGAGCCTGCATCTGCTCTGGAGTCATCGCAGGTGGTGGAGGTAGTGGGTGCTGGTTATTGTTGTTGTTGTTGTCATCCTGACCTCCATTGCCACTGCCATTGGTGTTGGATCCGGAGTTGGTCCTTGTGCGAGGCATCTGTCATATGGAACATAAGAACAATTTAGAACCGAACATGAGATAAGTTTGTAACTTTTCTGGATTTTCAGCATAACAGTAGTCTAGAAAAACAGTCATATCTGAAGTTTGTGAACTCAAACGGAGACATGGCTTATATGGTTGGAAATATAAAGAAATTATCTACAACTTTCGTAATACCCACTTATTCTGATTCTGACATTAACTTATTCATAAATCACGTTTAAACAGATCTGTCTAGAACACCGAACTACGCAAAAACCTCAACTTGCAACAATTGTTTCTCTTAACTCCGAACAGATATGAAGATGCTTCTTGCGGCCAAGGAACGATAAGGAAGTCTACTGTTTTCATTTAAATTTTCATGATTTTAGGACGTTCAGAATTAATTAGGCAAAAATAACAAGACAGGGAGGTCTGAAAAGACACATTTACGAAAACTGCATCTTTATTTATTATTCAACTTTCAAATAACCCAACCTAAACTATGAGTGTTGCGGACAGGCCCACAACCTCAATCAATCATCACAAAGAACCAACTCACACACTAGCAAAAGCACAAGCAACTAAACACTTAGAAGTTCACTAGCACACATAACTCACGATCTAGCGAATAAACTATAAAAGGGACTCCTAGTCCTAATTCTTCTTGATCTTCTTGAAGTACGTTGGTAGCCCAAACTCTTCACGAAGCTCATCTTGCTGTTGGTAACTACGCTTGAGCTCCTTGCGCAACTGTGACAGAACCTCTTAAGATAGGGCCCACTTGTCAGGATTAACCAACTTAATCCCAACAGATGATCCAAACCTTAATTAGTCCGTCAAGTGTCGCCACTTTGCAGCGGGTCATTCATCTCTTTCCGAACAGGATCTCCTCATTACAAACATTGCAGAAGTAATACGAAAATTTTATATTACATCAAAGTAGCGGAAATTTGAAGTCATATTACAAACCATAAGTTTTGAAACATAACTTAAGTGTCATAAGTTAATAATACATCAAGTTGCTGATAGAGTATGGACAAACAACCGAGGTACTCTTGCCCAAGAGTCAAGCAAAGACTTTTTATTCTTCATCTTCATCCACATTGACCACGGTCATGCAGCACGAAGCCACACAAACCGGGTGTTGGCCCTCATCTGCAACAGGGGTTAACAAACCTTGAGTACGGGAGTACTCAACAAGACTTATCCGACAAATGAAAAAAAATATGGTGGACAAAGCAGTATGCACGTCATAGGATCCAAGGTGTGGTTTGCAAGGATCAAGTATTTTGCATAAAGGAGCATTTATAAAAGAATTGAAAGTCATTTATGTTATCCATAAGGTTACTCAAGTACCGATCTAGATGTATGATCGATAACAAGGTAATAAACATCTCTGAAGGGATCCAACAAGTATCCAGTTTAAGTTTCATTAACTACGAAGAAGAAAACAAGGTTATGTTTCCATATCCGAGGAACACGATGATTCGAACCGGTTAAACCCAGCTCGGACTTCCCTATCACACGACATATACATCACTAAAGCACGCATATGACTACTTTTTCCTGGATCCTCCATCCAAGAACAGGGGCCCGCCACCCGAGAGCACAGTACGCCTCCATCCAGTTCCTCGAACTTGGAGGGTACACACTACTCTCGTCATGTCTCCACTCCCAGTGCGGGTTAACCGTCCTTTAGACTGGAGTCGCCAGAGTCCAGCTTCCCGAAGTATGCGATAAGTACTCCAAAGTCACAACCCTAGTCATGCATCAACGGATGGTCCCTAATGACACAGGCGGAGAGTACCCGCTCACCAGACACCGCTGATGGCTCCCAAACACCGTGTTCGCCCGGTCCCGATTATTACTTCCAACAACATCTCTTTCTCAAAAGAACGTAACCTTTTGCCAAAGCAATACGCTATGCGTAGGTGACCGGAAATCACCCAGTATAAAAGTTCTAAGCAAACTAAGCCTTTTAGCCAAAATTTTGCATCTTTAAACAAGTGTCAAGGTGTAGGGTACAATTAATACAAGGATAAGACTATGCATCAAGTAGGAATTTAATAAAGTACCACAATACAATAGAATAACCATAAGTGTATTTAAAGCAATCATTTTAAATACAAGGAAGGGTTTGAATGCACCGGGGCTTGCCTTGGTTGGAGGGATAAAAGAATTCGGGCTCGGGTTCAACAAGAGAGAAAACCTCTTCACTAGAGGTATTCAACCCAACCAACGAACAATCTACACGATACAATGTCATGCTTAGATGATGCTTGAATAGTAAACATGATGCTCAACACATACAAGCATGCATTTAGAAGATGAATTAAACAAATTACAACCTTGAGTACAACTTCCCTTCATGAAAGAAAGCAAAACTAGGTTATAAAGCAAAATTAATTAAACCCTATTTATCTTGATTATCTAAGTTAATAATTACATCCAAAAGAACTAAGTAAACAACATCACATCAAGCATGTCCAACTTGTGGTTGTCACTGGACAAATGACCATTTGCATCAAATAATCCAAAATCACTCAAAACCTAAAGTCATTAGGGTTTCTAAACATTTTATAATTAATTATTCAATTATCCATGTACAAAAGTTCATCCAAAAATTCCCAAACTTTTTGTACAACAAGGTAACAGTGTATACAGGTCACACAAAAATTCCCAGAATTTTTGGAACAATATACAGAGCATGAAAAATCATGGAAAACTCATTTTTCAATTATTTTGAGCATTTTTATAGAATTAAAAATGTATTAAACATGGTCATGTTATATTTTTCTTAATTACTACACATCACAGAGAGCATACACAATTTTTTGCAGAATTTAAATATGCACAGATTTAAACATACAAAAATAACAAAAGTTATTACTGTTCAAAACTAAAAAAGGGAAAAACCCTTTGAAACAGACACTGACGCCTGGGGCCCGCACGTCAGCGTCCCAGCGCCAGAGCAGTGGCGCTGGCGACCACAAAACACGGTGGCGCATCGCCGTCGGTGACCAAACCGAACAACTACCCCTCGAAACAGCTTCTACACTCCACCCCGAACCCAACGAGGTGCGATACGACCATAGCTATCCCTCAGAAAACCCTCGTCGACGGCTTCCGCGGCAGCCCGAGCTCGGCCGCTCGTGCGCCGATGAGCACAGACATGCGCCGGAGAAACCAGGCCTCGAAAACGACTCAGGGAACAACCACGAGCAAAACGCCCAACAGAAACGAGACCAAAACCTACCCTGGTGACCTTGTCGACGGCACTGGCGGCAACCCGAGCGCGGCCGCACATACGCCGGCAAACACAGGCCGTAATCGGCCCAACCAACAACCCCAGCATGCTTAGCGGCCCCCAAACAACGCGAAGCGCACGCAAAACGAACCCAGAGCTAAACGCAACACCCTCATCGACGGCCATGGCGGACGGCAGGGATCTGCGCGACGTGCGCCGGAGAAAAATACGCACGCGCTCGAACAACCATCACCCATACCAGACTCAGGACGACTAGACGAAGCTAGCGCAAGACTCGGATCAGAAAATGATCAACTGCAACGACCAGACGACGAACACACCGCCGCGCCGGCCATGAACCGCGGCGGCGCTCGTGGACAGAGCTCGATGGCTTGATTCAAGGACAACCGAGTGTGCGGAGAGTTCGAGTTACTTACCCCGGAGGTGTAGCACTTGCTAGCGCGGCCGGAGATGAAGCAGAGACAGCTGGCGACGAAGACCGTGCCGGCGGAGAAGATGAACCGAGCGGCAACGATGATGTTCCCGGAGCAGAGCGGCGGCGCTCTCGCCGGAGCTGAGGAAGACGGAGCCGCGCTGGGTGAATGCAGGCTCGACGGCTTTAACCAACTCACCCCGAGGATGCGCGAGGTCAAAGCGAAGACAATGACAGTGGATTGAGTGGTTGGAAGTGGCTAACGAGCTCGGACGAGCTCGTCGACGATGGTGGCGCGCTCGGCGAAGTAGAGCAGAGCGGTGGCGCGGCGTGGAAAGGGAGGCAGGAGTGGACGGCGTCCCGTTTTGAAGGGCGCGGAGTGTGCGCGACGACGCCATGCACACGACAAGACGTGGGTCGAGGCCAGGAGTCGCATGGTGGCGTCGGCAGGTGGCCGACCAGGTGTCGGCATCGAGCTCAACGCCGCCATGCAACTGCTTGATGAAATGACTGAACCGCCCTTGGTACTAATTTGCAAATAGCTCAAGTTTACAGGGGTTTTCATGAAAAATTTTGAATACGAAAGTTGCTCAAAATTTCATGATCTACAACTTTGTCAATACTCACATTTTCAATTCGGCCTAAAAATGAAAATGCATTTTTGAAATTTTTAAAACCTTTTTTAAAAAGGTTTACCCCCCCCCCCCCCCTCTTTCAATTACTTTAAAACATGAAAAACACTTGAAAATCTGTAAACACAACAAATGCAATTCAAACAGAGAGCTAGAACTTTGCTTAAACAACCACATGCAAATTCTTTATAGATTTTGAAAATCATGTTTAGGGTTTAATCCAACCCCTCTGGGAATTAGGGTTTGGATTCAAATTTAAATTTTTGAGAATTTTGAAAAGATGACCTGCATTCACAACATTGATCAAACATAGACAAGTAAACTCATTTTAGTTCAATGCATATCCAGGTTTTCAATCAGGTGAATGATGCTTAATGCATATGATGACATGATCAATTTTTAATTAAGATGATTAACACCAGGGGTGTTACAGCAGCCCCCTTGCTTCTACTATGAGATGGCCATACATGCTCATCATCTCCTGAACGAAGTTGACGAGCTCATTCACGACGGGCCCGCCTTCCCCGTTAGGTTCGGTGATTATCCAACCTTGTTCCGCATCGAAACGAGGGATGTAACGGCGCCGGGTGTTGGCGAGCCTTTCCCTGAATTTGTTGTGAATGGCCACATATGCAGAGAACGCGGCGTCCTTCATGCTTGCTTCCATGGTAGGATGAGCAACACAACTATGGAAGGTATAATCCACACGGTCAGTTGCTTGCCCATTAACACTTCCACAGATATAAATCTTCGCCTTCCAGTAGGTGTTGGCGATGGGGTGTTTGAATTCCTTGCAAGTGTACATTGTTGCAATCATAGGTCCTGGGTGGCATTCCAGCACAAGATCCACTAGCTGGGAGTGAGCGAAGCTGCTGTCAGCTCCTCCTCGGATATACTTACTGCGGATCCACCCTATCTCTTCTGGCAGGTCTCCTCCAGCAACATCAGGAGAAGGAGGATTAGCATCAGCAATTGGAGCATGTGGGCTCCCTTCCACGTGGTGCCCTTCGTCACTGGAGATTTCCTGGATCTCCTCCTCTGATTCTTCTTCGGGTTCCGTCACTGGTTCCCGGGGCTCAGGAGGGGCAATCTGCTGATGAGGAGCACGTTCACTGGAGCTGATGCGAGCTGATCGGCAAAGGGTAGGCATCTTTAAACATAACAAAGATAGAGATAGATTAGAAACAACATTTTCATAATAGAATGGGCCAAGTGAAGCAAAAACAATTTGAGAAAATATATGACCAAGAATTAAAGCATGAAAAGAGAGGGTAAATACAAGATAAGAAGACCATTCTAACTAGGCTTACGTCCTTCAGTCAACACTTGCTTTGATACCAATTTGTCACACCCAATTTTAAGGATAAAATTGAATGTGAAAACTTATGTGCGCCCAGGGATCAATCACACACATAAGCCGACAAATCTTTAAATAATATCATCACAGAGTGCTTATTAGATATAACGAATAATATTCTTAATCAAAATAGAGGAAAATGAAGATAACTCTCGCGAGGAAGCTCCACTTCACAGGGAACGCCGACTGGTTGACCACTAGCCTAGTACTCCTCATGGTAGTCTTCAAAGCCATCTGATGAGGCTGATAAAGCAAGGGTGAGCACTTAAAGTACACAGCAAGAGTAACACAGGGTTATGAAGCTCAAAGGCTGACACTGTCTGTACTGCGGTTGCTTTTAACTTGGTCAAGTTTACCAATACTTAGCTTTAGTTATGCATACCCAGTTGATAAACCACATGATAAGAATAATAAACATCATTAACAATTAAACAACATGATCATCTACACTGTGAGTTTTCTGAGCCGCTCGTGCCGTGAGCACGGCTATCATGATAGATTTACACTCTGCAGAGGTTATGCACTTTACCCACAAGCCGTGTTGCCCATATGCCCGGGTTAATTACTCCCAAAACACTGCCAAGGTGAGCGGGCAGGGTACACTACGAAGTCTTTCAAAGGCTCTTCCTAGCATGTAGCTGACCCTACGGACCCAATGCAAAGGGGTGTATGGGACCTCCAATGGTACCACCCGCAGCGGTCCCCACACAAGCTATACCCCATAACCAGCTCGGCAAAGGTTGGTTCCTTTCACGAACCACAAGCATGCTAGTCCAAACCTCATACTTAACTAAAGCCAGAGCCATGATAGCACCCGTGGTTGCATTTAAGTCCCAACTTTTGCCCTACAGTGGGGTACTATTCCATGTTGCTATAAAAGTCAATTTTATATCATTGTTGCATATATCATTAGTCAAGATTCTTCTCATAACTCATAGAGCATAGCAGATCTACCCATATGCAATAGCATCCCAAGTTGACAAGGTACAAGGTAACAAACTATGGTAGAGATCTAAATAGGAATCAATTGAGACACATGCAATCATGACTAGATTAATTATGGTGAATAGGACAACAAGGAGGATCTTATGTTAAACTTGCCTTGATCACAGAACTCCTGGGGCTCCTGGTCTTCTCCAAAGAACTCTGGAACATCGAAAATCTCACCGGCTGTACTCGATCAACATCACCACGCAATCATCCGAACAATCATACACGAAGCAATAAAGATATAATTAGAACATTACACCATAAACAATAAAGAGGTTATGAAAAGGTTTTAAAACAGATCTATACGATACTACGACCACATAGACGCGAAATTCACGCTAAACGGATCTAGAACGATTAAACTATAGATTAAACAAGATTTTAAAGGGCAAGATTAAAGCATCAAAAGAATTAATCTAATCTTGATTTTCAAAAGTGATAAACATAGATGAAATCTATACGACTGGATAGAGCATAAAATTACGGATCTAACGCAACTTGCACGGGTGGATTCGGATCTAAAATGAGCAAGTTATTAGCATTTAAAAACAGTGGCAGATCTGTAAATAAGTGAAACAGTTTTGGAATTAAATTAATTCAGAAAATTCGGATTAAAACTGATCGGCTGGACTGCAGGTTTATTAGGTGAAAACCGGGGGTCTCTTTAGAAAGAATACCCGTGAAGGGGTATGGATGATCTTGAGCCGTTGGATCTGAAGCCGACGGCTCAGATTAGAACAGAGGGGGAAGGGGGCGCTCCCGCCGGAGTAGAAGGCAGAGCGGTGGCGCCATGGCCGGACCGAGCCCGAGCTCGCCGGCGAAACTCAAACGGAGGTCATGGTGCTCGGTTTTCTGATCCGAAGGCACCGGGAGAACGAGGGAGGAACTGCGGACTCACCTAGGGCAATGGCAGGGCTCGGAGCTGACCGTGGACGGCTGACAACGCGGAGCAGCGGCGACGGAGCTCCTACAATGGCGACGAGCTTGGTTACGGCACGTATAGCGAGGAAAAGAGCGAAAGAAGGAGCTTGGCAACTCCACGACGGCGAAGCGAAGCTCGAAGATGCTCACGGAGGCAGGAATCACGGTGCGAGAGCTTCGGCGACTGCGCTCTGCTTCGACGGAAGCGTGACGGCGCTGCGAGGAACGATACGAGGCGAGGCGGCTCCGTAACAGATGAGGGACGTAGCGCGGGGTCGGTGCTACTTATAGCGGGCAGAAAGAGGAAATCCCGTGCGGATACGAGATGCGCGCAAAGAAATCGCGCGGGGTGGTTCACGGGATCGGCTCGAGCAGTAGAGTCCGGTGCGGACTTGACGCGAGGTAGGGGACGGGCTGACGCGCGGGACCGCGCGGTCAGGGAGAGGAAGGGGAGGCAGAGGCCAGCAGGCCAGCAGGCCTGCGGGGAGTTGGGCCGAGAAGCACTGGGCCGGCCACAAGCCCACGCGGGTGGAGAAGGGAAAGAGCAGCTGGGCTGCAGTGCTGGGCTGGTTTGAGAGAGGGAGAAAAAGAGAGTTTTTCCTTTTCTTTTTCTTTTCTTTTTGCAATTAACTTTCCAAATCGGTTTTCTAAAATTGTTTTGAAATATCTCTTTGAGTTTTGTAAATCCAAACAGTACAAAAGACTATGCAGCAGCATGAGATGCACAACATGTTGAACCCTAATATGTGGTATATGTTTTAGTTTTAGTTATTTAATTCCATGCTAACAATAATAAAATCAAATTAAGGCACATTAAATTTAAATTCGAACCTAATTTGCTAATTCAATTTTTAGGGTGTTACCGATGGCTTCATTGTGCTTGAAGGTAATTAGAACCCACTGCACTTCATTTATCTAACTGCACGGGCTTAGATCCAACTCATGATTAATTTCATGGCCCTATTGTAGGTAAATGCTGGCTATGCATGTCGTAGTGGCTTCCTACCTCCCTATAGGGGGGTTAGGTACCATCTGTCTGAGTATAGCAGCACTAACAGGCCCTCCAATGCAAGAGAGTTGTTCAATCTAAGACACTCCTCACTTAGGGTAACAGTTGAGAGGACATTTGGGGCTTTGAATAACAGGTTTAGAATTCTTTACAGCAAGCCTTTCCACCCCTACAAGACCCAAGTTAAGCTAGTTATAGCTTGTTGCATTTTGCACAACTGGATTCTTGGGTTTGGTTTTGATCAAGTTGTGTCTGATGAGGACTGACTTCCACCTAACCAACCTGTTGCACAACCAGAGCAAGAGGATGACTCTGTGAGCATGACCTTGAAGAGAGGTGAGATATGTACAGCAATGTTGGCTGGTAGGGCCACCAATAGGACCTGATTCATGCATGTCTATTGTTGCACAGTTTTATTTGAGGACCCTGGTTTGGATTATGTGGTTTGGAACTTATTGATGTAATAAATGTTGGGCAACTAAGACCAATGATCTATGGATGTTATTTACTGTTTGTATGGCCAATGATGTCTATGCTTTGCTCTTTAATAGAGGTGGTTGTTCATGTTTTTTTTGGTTTTTTATGTTCATAACATCCATCAAGTGTTCTAGCATCATCCACAGAATGCAACCAATGGGTACACCTCATTTGGATGGCCTTCTATGGATGGTGTGGAACATTTTATGTCTGTTGTGATTGTTGTTTTGTTGCATTTTCTGAAAACAGCCACCAATGATTCAGTTGGATGTTATAAAATACTGAGGCCACTCTTAACTGTCACATCATTCTTATATGTTCTTACAAATGTTGTTGATGGTAACTTGGATATCAGATTAGGATGACTCCTACTCCAGTTGATGGCGCCTTTGTCCCTGGACTTGAGGTTGTGCTTGGTGCTCCAGGAGATGCTGATGGGCCTCCACCACCTGATGTTGTGCCTCCAGCACCTGCTGTTGAGGTACCAGCACAGCCTACAGCTGGTAATGGACCCATGAGGTGGAACAACACCACTTCTGGCTTTGTGCTTAGGAGAATGGTTGTACTTGTGAATGATGGCACTAGACCTGACAAGGTGTACAAAGACAAAGATATAAACCTAGTGGCCAAGTCCTTGAAGGAATACAGTGGGGACATAGTTAGCCCAACTCAGGTGTACAATCACCTGAGGAAGTGGAGGCAAAAGTGGTCTAGGATCTACAAGCTAAAAGACCTTAGTGCTACCTTGTGGGATAGTGACACAAATGCAATTATGCTAGAGTAGGACCACTACCTAGGCCACACCAAGGTAGATGCATAATGATATTATGTCCTATTTCTCTCCTCTTATCTGTCATACCTCCTCTTAATGTCTACCCTATAATGCAGGATCACCCTAAGGATGCTGAGTTACTTAACTGTCATATTAGGTTCTACACTGAGATGGAATCCATTTTTTCCCACTCCTAGGCCACAGGCAAGTATGATGTCGGCACTGGTGAGGCCCTAGGGGTCAACATGGCTGATAGCCAACCTGGTAAGGGCGAGGTGAATGTTGCACACCTGGGGCCTGATCAGAAAGCCCCAGTTGATGTTGGTGAGGGCAGTTTAGCAACAGATAGGCCACAGACCACTATTGGAGGCAAAAGGAAAAGGGGGAACTTCAGTGAGGATGAGATGATCTTGCTGACTAACATGTCAGATGCTGTAAGGGATGTTGCCAGTGCACTTAGGGAGACTGGTGTTGGTCATGTTGACCCTGACATGTACCTTGTTGTCATGGAGATGTCTGGGTTCAGCACTGAGTCCCTGATAGTTGCCTACACCTATCTGCTGGAGAACAAGACCGTTGCCACAGGCTTTGTGAAGATGGAGGCCCGGCACAGGGATATCTGGATGAGGACTTACTTAGCCAAAACCTATTTCATGTAGTTCTGTCTAACATGGACAACAAGGTCTTGAGGGGGTTGACTGTTGAGATGTATAGTTACTCCACCTCTCTCACCTTTTGATGGGTCTTAGGTGTAGCTTTTGTGCAGGCTAATTGACACCTGACCTTTTGGGTTAGTCTGGTAGCAAGGTGACTAACTATAGTCTACAAGCAGACATGGATATGTAATACACTATTGGTGGCCTCTGTTGGCTACCCTTATTTTCTACTTCATGTCCTTTCATACATCAATTGTTCAGTTTTTGTGACTCTGCTGTTTGCCACTCTACTGCATTTTTTTGAGTAGCCTGCTGCTGTTGCTGTTTCTTAGTAAACTGCTGTTTGATGAGATTTTGTTGTTGAACATATGACCGATGATGCAATATAAAATACAATGAGGTGGCTGTAAACTTGTTCTTTTGGTTTTTTAATACTATCTGTTATTGCATGTTGGATTTCTAATTGCATGTTCTCTTGGTGTTGTTTTTTTGTGAACTGTCTGTTGTTCTTTGTAACTGATCTGTTGCTTTTCTGTTAACTCCTGTTAACTTCTATTACCAAGGCAGCCACCTATGATTTTTTATCATTGCAAAATAAAGCTGAGGTCAATTCTTCTAATATCTGCCTGTGATGTCATGGATTATGTGGGAACAATAGTGGGGCTGGTCATTGGTAAGGAGATTGAGATTTATAATCTGATAATAATCAAATTGTAGATCTTCAAGTTCCTTACTCATGACAAGTTCCAATATATACATTTGACTGAGGCCACTTCATTTTATCCTGTATTACCAGTGATGTCATTGTGCAACTTATGAACACTATTTATTGTGCATGTTAGACTGAGGTTAATTGTGTTCATTACAGTGAAAATGAGTTCCTACTATGTCATTTTCAATGGGAAGCATGTTGACATCTATCTAAGCTGGCAAGAGTGCAGCAAGTACATATTGGGAGTAAGTGGAGTAGTGTACAAAAAGTTTAAAACTCATAAAAGGGTTGTTAGAGCACTTCAGGAGTACAATTATCCTCTGCCTTGTGATCCTATTTGTCCTACCATTCCTCATGATCCTATTTTTCCTTCCATTCCTCTTGCTGCTCAAGGTGGGTGCTGGAAGAAGGTGGTAATCACCTCTGTTGTTGTCATTCTGTTGGGTTTGTGGCTAAACCAAAGTAAGAATTGCAGTTGCCAATGCCCAAAATAGGGCAACATGCCTGGTGCTTGCTGTGATCTGTTATCTTTTTATGTTGATTTAGGTTTTGTAATCTCTATCATGCTGAGAACTATAAACTGTTGATGTACAAATGTTGTTAAAACTGAGGTCGATGATGTTGAATTCTTGTTAATTCTGAGGCCAATGATGTTTAAATTCTGGTTAAACTGTTGTTAAAATTGCTCTGAATGAGGTGTGCTCGAAATGCTTGGGTGATGACAGTTGCTGGTAGTTAGTGGTAGTTGCTGGCCAGGCTGAAGGTGGTAGTTGCCTTTGAGCCACCCTAAATGCTGGGAAACAAACACAATCTTGACTTAGACTATGCTGCTCCTGGCTCGACAGCAAACATGGTGCCTTGCACCACGCCGACCTAGCTCTGGCTGGGCTGGGCCTGACAGCTAGGCCTGGCTCCCCATGTGCAGCCCAGCAAACACGCCCTAACTGACCGTGCCACTTGACCCAAATGCAGTGTCTGCAAATCTAAGCAGCGTCAGTTTGGTAAAGCCTCCTGGGTCCTGGCAAATTCGATCCTTTGATTCCAAATCACTCGTTTTTGTCTGGGTATATGCAGCGAATAAACAGGTGGCTACAGCAAGAGGGATATGCGATAGGGAATGTGTTGTGTCGAATCGTTTGCTTCATTTTCCGTCAGAAGCTTTATAGGGTCGATGAACTCGGAACCATTTGCAGCAAAATGATAGAGTGAAGGTATCTCAACTGTAGAATGCTCGAGAAATACCTGGGATTCTCGTTCGATGGTTTGAACCAACTGCAATCCTTCTCGAACGGTGTATGGTGATGGTGTCGGCTTAAAATAAATTAACTTCTTGTCTAGATAGTCAAAAGTTTGTTTATTTAAAACATATTAGGGAGTAACATAGATTTAGTATAGTGTTTTTCTCTTAAAAACGAAAAACGGTGAAAACCGGTTTATCAGCTACCGCGGAACAAACAAGGCGATGCTTGTTGGCACTTCTCGAGGGTCCAGAAACGATGACGTTCCAACCTGACTCCTTGTGAGATACTCCATCTTTTGCATACGAAGGGATAACGTAGTTTTTGTCAGGCGATCGCGACAAGGGCCTCTGTCAAATCTCAAGCGCACACCTCTGTTGCTAGTAGATTTTTCAGTGGCTTAACGGATGACGCCAGGCGCACAATGGCACAAAAGCACGGTTGCATTGAACGGGTCGCTAGTAAAAAGTTCATCCGCTAGGTAAGACGGTGCCCCCGACGAATGACCGTCAGTCTAAGTTGCTTCTGCGCGTGGTTCTCGCTAGTGCTTACCACCTATATAGTCTGTTCGCTTGACTTTTCAGCCGGTTTAAATTCAGCCGAAATAGTATTTTTTTCTTACAAGAAATCAACCAGCAGTGTATAATCCTACCAAAACAGTGCATAATCCTGCCAAACGAACAAGCCGATATTTTCACCATTACTGGCGGTTAACACCACGTGCGATGCAAAACTGATTCAGCCCAGCGGTGAAATTGAGGGCCGTTGAGGTCGTAACCACACCATCACGCGTATATGCAACATCCTCTGGAGTCTGGATATAGTACTGTACGTTCTACACGCATAGATAAGTATGAATGGTTGAGCGTGGAACGCACGCTAATACTCGCCGAATTGAACTCCAGGACGGGCCAGTCCTCCAAGGTTCGATGGCGGAAGGACACGCCGCAGACCCAACAGTACAACACCCCACGCACTGGCGTGGTGGACCAGCCTCGTCGCTTTATCGTCGCCCGTCTCCGGCGGTCTCTGGCCCCTTCCACTGCCCGCGATGCCGAGTTCTGGAACTCTTTTCTCGGTGTCGGCAGGCGGCTGCGGCAGCTGCAGCTGATTTCGCGTCACTTTCCCGTTCCATTTCCCGGTTCCCACAACCAGAAATACAACCTTTTCATCTGAAACCAATCCTTGACAAAAAAAAAACATAGACCGATTATATAAATGGTGCCGATTTCCAGGCTCTGAACCATTCGAATATTGCAAATACCAAAAGGATAGCACAGTAATGTTCGTCCTTATTACATACCTCATGTATTCATGGAACCCCAGCTATTAGAGCATGTCTAGCAGAATAAGAATGCTTCTTTACCCATTGCCCCAAAAACGTTTTTCTTTTAGTTTTTTTTTGTTAGAATGAGATAACTTAATTTCCAATAACTACGTATATGATAAGGATCGAAGGTATTTTTTTTTCTTTTTATCCTTTTTCTCCAATATAATGCTCTCTAATCGGCTACTAGCTATCTCTATTTATTATTCTTTTTCCCCTGTTTTATTCACACCACTTTTTTCTTTGTTTTATTCACACCGCTTCTTTTTTTTCTCTGTTTTATTCACACCGCTTTATATATATGTTGTTGCTCTCCTATTTAACAAGCAGGGGATGCATGGTAGGGTAACTGATCCTAGAGCCCCTAGTCCTAGGGGTAATCTTTAGGTGCACCTCCAAATTTCTTTAGTTCAAATATTTGTACTACTTTTAAAAAAAATGAAGAACTAATATAAATAATTGAACTAAAAAGGTTTAGAGGTGCTCCTAAAGGTCACTCATTTGCACCCCTACTTAGTCCCTCCTCTATTTTGCACACAATGAAGAAGATGAAGAGGGATGAGAAAGGAAGGAGGGCGGACGAGGAAGAGGAGAAAGTATTTCCCTTCATGCATTCTATACTGCATTTGCTGATCATTAGTATTGTGCCGTCATCTCTCCTCTCTCTCCTTTTCCACAGCTGCTCCCTCTCCTCTTCTGTGATAGCGATGTGCCACTTCCATTCTCTCCTCAGCAACAACCAACAAGGGCGGCTCATGCCTCGGGTGTGTACAATAGTATATGTCCAAGTTGTATTCGTCGAAGAGAACCATGGCGTCAGGTAACATGCTCGGGGTTGTAGCTAATCGGAGGTACCAAACCACTAAGTGCAGCATAGCCAAGTGCCCAAGTCTCTCCATATCTAGGCATTATAGCTGACTACCAATAGTTGTTCATGTCACCAACACGCACCACTTTCTTATTACTCGTATAGAACATATTAATCTGTGAGGTACACACCGGAGAAATTGAGAAATTTCCCTAAATAAAGCAAAACATCTCACCCTTGATTTGCAAAGTATATTAATGACCATTGACAAAAAGAGTATTAAGCGAACAAAGTTATTTCCAAATTACGTACCATTATAAAAATAATAACCATTTTTAATCTTGGAATAGCACAATAGTTCGATTTTAAACCTTAAAACTAAAATCAAATACAGAGCACCCTGTAATTGTCAAAACTGCCTACGCAAAGTAGTTTCTAAGGTGTTTTAATATTTCTAAAGATGATGAATATATGTTAGTAATCGCTAAAAACCCTCACTTTATTAGTAAAAAAATATGAAACTACTAAATTTGGGGGGGGGGGGGGGGGGGGGGGGGGGGGAGGGGGGGGGGGGGGCTTATTTATAAAGTGTGTGTGTGGGGGGGGGGTATATATCATACGTGAGCAAAAGATAAGAGAACATGTACGAATAAAAATGTGGCAATGTATAGTCATCGCCTTCCTCGTTTTGAAATGAGGCCTCCACCAAATAATAAAAGCATCCATCCTCTCTGCTGGCCCTTCTTGCTCAGTCTCACAAATATTTAACTCATCAGGCATTGACGGTGTACAAGTCTTGCCTGATTTCTTAAAGTGTTGCAGTGGTAAACCTCGACGCTCATGAAGAAAAATGCTTAAAACCTTCCTTGAGGCACCGGTGAAAAACAAACATTGTTAAGTCCTTCTCTCGTTGCAAGATATTTACCATCAAAATTGGTAATGGAAGCTTTTTTTTCATTTTTACTATAGTTCAGGTGCCTGAAATTTAAGATGATTTCAGGCAACACTAATATACCATCCATTAGTATAAGTTAATTATTAATTTTGTATTTTGTTATTTATCTTTGTGTTATAACATATTAAATTTTAGTTCTTGTCCTTCTATAGAAATAATTATAATTGTTAAATTATCTGTGCCAATATATATAAGATTTTGTCAGGTTTGCAGTTTTTTCTAACATGTTTTTTTTATTTCTGAAACTAAAAATTACAGACTATGTCTACATAAATTACAACGAAATAAAACTACAATTTTAATATAAAATATATGTAATAATTGTCGCTGAAAAAAAACTAAAATTCAGACACCTGAAATTTAGCAAATCCTTTTTTTTCTATTCCCAAACTGCCTAAAAGGTGACGAAGACCATCGCGTATAGCCCCATTTGGAATTTCACAGCTTTATTTGCTAATTACATCGGGAACTACAAATATCCAAATAATGCGTCGCAATACGTTTGTTATAGAAAACGATGGCTCAAGTAGTCAAGTACATAGTAGAAGTGATCAGGAGCCACCATTTTTTGTCCTACAAAATAACGTTATCCTAGGCGTTGATCTTTTTCCTTTTCCAATTCAAATCTTTAACTTGTTGTTTCATGATTTTCTCTCATGAATGTTATATTTTTCCTTTTTAATCATGAACATTATAGTTGAAAACACGTGCACGTGTTTACTCATGGTTTTCCGTGCTTGATTGCCTCGCACAAAATGAAAATTATACATGCGAAGTCAACTAGAAACTTTGCCAGCCGAACGGTATTGACTAAGGACAGTGATGACTGCTCCTGTACGTTCTTCTTTTTATACATATCCATATTTTCAAAACAACAAGATGTTCCCATCTTCAGTCCTTTTAATTTATGAGTATCTGCAAGTTGCGAGCAACTCCATGGTTGGGCTCTTCGGTACGTAGGTTCCTGATTCGCCAAAGGAGCACCCCTTGTCCTTTTCACAGACATAGTATTTTTTATTATTTATTTATCGATGTGAACCTTTGGGGTTCTTGAAGGGTCATGCCCACGCATATACAGATCAAAATCGCTTTAGTTTACAAGAAGGCTGCTGGAACTCTACAATAAACCGTGCTAAAGCCCTTCGTGATATGATCGATTGACATACTAGTACGTTGATGAAGGCTCTTACCACGGTCACGTGGTATGATCCATTCTGAAAACACTTATTTACCGTGCCTTGACGAGAGTTAAATTAATTACCCGGCAATTTCTTTGGGCCCCTAGCTAGCTTCCATGGCGCAGCGCCCCCAAAGAAACTCTCTTGAATTGCTATCCACTGCTTTGAGATAAAAATTCACATGCCGCTTGCCACAATCCTGCCCAAAGGGAGCAGGCCAAGTGTGCGGCCAGGTTCTCTGAACAACTGCCAGCAGGCGGTTGCACGTTCCGCGGCGCGGCAAAGTGAGGACCGTGCGCGCCGGCCGGCGATTCTCAATGGCCGCCTGGCGTTGGTAGCCGCGCTGCTCCCCGCGGATCAGGCAGGCAGGCGCCGCATCGGTGGGCCGTTCCGTAAACGTGGACTCCGAGTGGATTCCACGCTCGTTTTTACTACGAAACTTGGGGCTGTGCGGTGATAGTACGTACTCGCTCGGGGTCATGGGGATTCCAGTTCGCTGTCTGGATGGATCGTTTTCCGTTCTGCGGCTCTCGTCTACATTCAGTGCTCAGATGTCAGATGAGCTTCGGTTCGCGAGGTGTTGCGTTGCGGATGATCTAGTGGAGATCCCGTGTCTCCCCCGCCGTGCGGCTTTGCTGATTGGGCGATGGCACGATGAGCTTCTTTTTGGAGTGGCAGTTTTGGTCGGTTCATGCATAGACAGGGCGGAGCTAGAAAATTTCAATTTCTAAATATTAGGGGGGCAAGAGTGTTAATTTTTTAAAATTTATTTGAATTTCAATTTTTTTAGTGCAAAATTCACGTTTAAAGGGGGGGGGCGCCGCCCCGCCCCCCTGTCTTCGCCCCTGTGCATAGATGCGTCCGCGCGAGATTTCATTATTCACGTCAGGATTAATTTGTGGTGTTTTTATAAAGGAAGGACACCAGTGTTGTACAAATACTATTTGTTACTCCGATAAAAATAATCATTTGTTGTATACTGCGTACTATAATAGTACACCCGAGGACATCTAAACCCAAGCAATGGAGTAGTGGAGATTTGGAAAATGAGACCATTAGGTGTGCTTGGGGCCCCTTAAAATTAGATTGTAGGTGAAAATAATCGAGAATTCCACTCAACCGCCCTTAATTATTTCTACATTGTTTAGGAATCGATCATTCAAAACAATCACAATTTAACTCATGACTTCTGACTCATGTTTCTTTCCATCCCAAGAGATTCTATGCTCCTCCGCTCCGCTCTCACGTTGCCCCCACTTGATAGAGACCACTCCTTCGTCGCTCTTGCATTGGACGCTCGTTCGGAGGCCGCTCTCCCACCGCCCTCGCCTGTTTGGAGGCCACTCCCCGTCCGAGGACTAATCCCACTCTGCTCGCTTAGGATAGTGGAAGGTGTGGAAGGTGGCAAGGGAAACGTGGGAGGTCGTGCTAGAGAGCGACGGGGAGATACAGACAAACCAGGAATGTAATGGAAGGTGATCTAAATAAGAAGAAGGTTATGAATGTTCTTTTACACTCCATGTTGCCATAATAATCAGGTATCCTGGATCACCCTCGAATCAAACACATGCTTAGATCTAAAAAGCTCCTTAGCTTCATATTGAATAATTGATCACCTTGCAAATGAAACTGGGTTCACATACCATGTATCGCTGTGACCTAATCTTTCCTCAAAATATATGTTAACCATGATACAACAATTATCATTAACCACTTAAACTTGCACTATTTATAGGTCCTAGATTCTTACAACTAATCTAGCAACAAAGGCCATGTAGCAATTTTAACATGGCGAAGAGCCCAAAATAGTAGAAGGAAGATTGCTTGATAAAGTGGCTAACATTCCATCAAACTGGCTGTCTCACTCCCAAGAGTCATGGTCACACTATAAACCCTATCTTAAATATGAAATTGTTTGGAACAACTTGTTCCTAGGGCTTATTGTGCTTTTTGGAGATTTAGGGAAAAATAGTCATTTTGGTCCTTAAACTATCGTTTGGGACTCAATTTTGTCTTGAACTTTCATATTGATCATTTCAACTCTCAACTTTACTATAGGGTTTAGTTTCATCCTAAAACAATTAGAGTGATCGTTTCAGTCCTCAACCTTTATATGTTGAGCTCAATTCATCCATGAACTATGAAAGTTCAAGGATTAGAATGAAATGCGCTTGACAGTTCATGAATGAAATTGAGCCCGAAGTACAGAATTTGAGAACTAAATGGAAAGGCTAAAAGTAAAGTTTAAGGATTGAAATGATCATTTTGAAAGTCCAAAGATGAAACTGGACTTTGTATCCTAGTTGAGGGATAAAAAGGACTATTCCACCGAGCTTTAGAATATATTGCAGGATGTTCCTCGGTTCTTTGGCCATATGTCAATTTCTACAGTACGTGGCTGAGTATAGTACCCTTCCATTCTGGCATTCTGCATAAGTTGTCTTGATTATAGCTGTAAAACTCTTTCTCGTACCAGAAAAGCCAAAAACAACTTCTAATTTGAGATAAGAACAGCGGAAGCAGTTTGTTTTGCGAAGAGTCTGAAGATGTCAATCCGGTTAAATTTTGCTTGCCGTAAATCGAAGGGAGTTTATTTGCCGGCGCTGGCAAGTGGCAACCCAACCGACGCTGGGCCGTCAGTCTCGTCCGCAGCGTGACACAGCGCCAGTAACAACTCGCGTCCTATACACACTACTACTACTGTTCGTATGGGATAGAAATTCACATGCCGCTTGCCGCCATCTTTGAAAGCGCGCGGAGTGCAGGCCAAGTGTGTCGTGTGCAGGTTCTCCGAACTACTCTATGCCAGCGTACAAGGCGGTTAGTTGCACGTTGCAGGGAGCGGCAAACCGAGCGCGAGCGCCAGCCATTTGTCAATGCCAACTTGGCCACTAGTCTACGTATCGAAGTAAAGTAGTATCGCCATTGACCCTCTTTGGAGTGAGCAAGCAGTAGCAGTATCCTCATATGTACACGTGCAATGCAAGAGATCTGATCACTGAGCTTCAAGCAAAATATACGTATTCCATTTCAGCAGATTCAGTATAACCATTGTGGGCTTCATAAGAAACTGCATTCATGTGCGATGTCGTCCATCTTGGTGTTGAAACCATAGCCTTTTTGTCAGGTCCACTTTGGAATATAAGGGAATTTTGTACTTTATTTAGTTTTGTTTTGTTTTGGGATTCAGTTCGACCTTCAACAAATCTTGTTTGTTTGCCTTGCAAATGGCATCTCTCGCTGAAGTTCTTACAGCCACGGGCCATTCGAGGTCACCGAAGTGCATCTGAATGTTTGGCCCGTGATGACTAGCATCCCATGAAGCCCACTAGCCTAGCAGCCCAGTAGTTCATAGCCAACTGGCCTTCTTCGCTTTTCTTAAGCTCAGCCAGCCGGAGCAGAGCTTGTGCCCTGCGCACCCACCGGTTGCCTCGGCCTTGCAGGAGTAGGAATGCCAGGTCTAGCAAAACACGATTCGGCCTGCTTTCTATACGTTCGTGACGCGAAAATACCGTTCGAGTTTGTGGCCCGTGGGCTTTGCGATGTTTGGAGATAGGAGTACGTTTACAATCTGATTATTATTACCTAAACCATCCATGCACCCGACGGTGCGACGGAAGGCCTGAACCAATCACGTGCTCCTTAACTTTTCACCCCCTAGAGCTAGAGGCAAGAGCAAACACGATAATTGATCGATCAATTGGAGCAGACCGACGAACTTAGCCAGCTCATTAGCCTCAACCTCGACAGCGATAATCCACCCGCCGGCGAGCCCCACCGTGTCGCCCAGGACAGCCATGGGCGAAAGCCAGGTCACACGACGGTGCCTACCAGGCTACCACCAAGCATGCCGTACCCGTGCGGGCCGTGCCATCTGTGATTGACGTTTGATTATAAGGAAAGATGAATTATCATGGAAAGATAAAATTACTATTTATAGTACACGGTTAGTAGCACAAATGGCGCGAAATACGTATACGGACAGTCCCTATGTAACTTTTTTCCGCCACCAGATGGGCAAAAGGAAGCTTGCTTGTCACCGTGTGCTCGCGTTTTTTTTTTATGACAGTAATGCTCCCGTATCGTTGAAACGGGGTCGGGCCGCGCGAGGCATCGACCGCCGCGTGCCCGCGTACGCCCAGCGCCGTTTGCGCCGAGCCGCCTTTCAACGATTTCACGCGTCTCGGCACGTCGGACGCCCGCGCTTTTGCGGCCTGCGGTGCGGCTCGGACGAACGTCCCTTTCCTTTGCTGATTTGATGTTTGCCTGGGGGGGTTGGGGCCGAGGCCGGCAGGCGCAGAAACCATCAGCCAAAGGCGTGTTCACAAAAATTCGATGCGGACGTTGATGGCATGGACCGATGGACGGACGACGCGACGCGCGAATTGATTCCATTCCATCACCGGCGGGCGGAACGCGTGTGTACATTTACACCTGTATGTACAGATGCGCGGCATGCAGCTCTACGGTGCGTGCCGCCGAGGGGCCGGCGGTGTACCGTGTACGTACGGACTGCGAGAGTTGATTACAGCAGCAGCAGCATGGTGGAGAGGATGACGGTGAGCCAGCCCTGCGAGAGAGCCGCCATCACCAGGTACGGCCGTCGCGGGCGCGTCGCCGGGCCGCCGTTCTCGGCCGGTGTCGTCGACGGCGCGTCGGACCCTGCAAGCGGTGAGAGATCGTGTCAGTGCCGACATTTTTTTTTGTCAGTACTCGCGGCTGGTTGATCAGATGGTTTTAATCATTCAATTCATTCACTGTTTTGGTTAGTGGGACATACAGTAGTAGCGAATTGCATCCCACGCATTGCAAGATTTCAAGATGTAAGTACAACAAATGTAGCACTAGTTTTTATTAGCTACGCCTACACTTTGTACAATTGCATGTACAAGCTAATACTCAAGGCACTTGTATATCATACAAAGTTCTGAATTCCGGGCTTGTACGGGTGGATGGTCTAGCAAATGAAGTTTGCAAGGTACCGTACCCGAGAGAATCTAGGACTCTAGGTAGATTAAGAACAAAAAATACACGGCGTTGACATGATGATTTCCTAGAGTACCTACGACGCCTTTAAAGTTGTTTATTAATCGGCCGCTAAATCCCACCAAGCACCAGGGGGGGCAGCCACATTGCAGAACGCGAGCCTATCGAACCCGGTGTAGCATTAGCGTTTACCGCACGCACGCGGGCAGACCAGAGCGCGCCGTACTACGTACCTGCTGACTCCATCGGCGCGGCGGCTGCGCCCGGCGGCTCAGCGACGGGCATCCCGAGCGCGGCGCAGAGCCTGGGCGGCGGCGCGTCGACGCGGCAGATGGTGGGCAGCGCGAGCGCGCGCACGGTGTCGACGCGACGGACGCCGCCGTAGTACCCGGCGAGGAGGGCGCACAGGCAGGCGGCGTGGTCGCCGCCCACGACGGCCGCGAGCGCCCCGCAGCAGCCCTTGTCCGGCCGCGTCAGCGCGCTGCGGCGCTCCACGTACGTCAGGCACGGCGTCAGGTTCAGCAGCGCGCCCGTGCAGTCCAGCGACGAGGACGACGGCGCGGCCCCCGGGGCGCCCAGGGGCGGGGCCGAGATCGTCTGCGCGCTCGCCCGCGGCTGCTGCTGCTGCTGCTGCAGAGCCAGCGCGGCCGCGACGGCGAGGAGGACCAGCAGCAGCGCCGCGGGTGGCGCCGTCAGAGCCATGGCGTCGCCGTCGCTGCCGCGGCTGGTTCTTTTCTTGGGATTCCGGAGGAGGGTGTGAGTGTGAGCTGTGCTCTGTTTGACATGTGGGGATGGGGAGCTCACTGCTCAGCGTGCGCCTGTGTGTCCGTTTGTGCGTGCTGTGCTCGTGTGTAGGCCGGGCGAGTGATGGGGATGTCTGGTTAAGTAGTGGTACGTTGTACGTACCTTGTGGCCAACGCTTAGCTGGGGGTGTCCGGTGTCGTGACAATGGCGTTCTTGCCTAACGGCCAACGGTTGGGAAATGGTAGGGCCATCAAGCCGCTCCCTCCAATAAACCTTGCACGCCGTAACGTTTTGCAAACCAAAGTTAATGATTTCTGTCGCAATCATGATTTCCGCTAGTAGGAAACACACAAGGGCAAGCCCTCTTTTGAGTCCAGCCATCCGGGAATACACCACTAAGCATAAGAATCGTCAAGGCACCACAGTGCCATGATTGTAGGATCCGATTCCGATCATACGACGATCCATGGTCTTTCCTACTAGTACTAGTATCAGTGATTAGCACGTACTCCCTTCGTTCTCAAAAAAATTGTCGTTTAGGATAAGGTTTTAGTCAACATTATGATATGAATCATGAATAATTTTTGAGTTGTTAAGCTTAAAATGTAAAAATCATATCAATAGATTTGTTTTAAAAAATATTTTCATAAAAATATACATATATTATATTTTAATAATTTTTTTAAGAAAAAACTGTTAAAGTTACACTTTGGAGATAATGCCGTTTTCTAAAAAAAGTTTTTTTAGTACGGAGGGAGTACTACCGTAACCAAAAATTAATGATTGTAATGGGTCACAGTGCTAATCAGTGATACACCGAATAGAACATCAAAATTGATCCTATCAACTTGGCTAGGCTCAAACGGGTCACATTGCTAATAGGTGATACACCGAATATCCTTCCTCGTTCAGAAGCCTTTGTCAGTTGATAACCTTCGTTATTTAGCAGTTTTCATTAGTTGACATCCTTCGTTAATTGGCAGTCTTCATTAATCAGTAGTATTCGCCAGTTGATAGCCAAGCCTTCATTAGTTAACAACCTTCATCGTTCATAACCTTTTGCCAGTTGGCTGTTTGTCATTCAAAAGCCGTTGTCAGTTGACAACCTTTGTTATTTAGCAGTCTTCGTCAGTTGATAGCCTTCGTTTTTCAGTAGTCTTCTCGCTAATAGGTGTTTCATTTATACACTTGTTTGGTATCTCTTAATTCGTTAAGAGTCTCAAACACTCATTTTAAATTCGGTTCAGTATAATACGAGGAGAAAATATATTTATTGCAGCGTGTTAGCGTGTGGCATGTAGCTCACCGATGGGGGCCTCCTGGGATTTCTAAAAAATGATTAACCAAGGCTTCATTAAGGCTGGATTAACCGTGACCTTTCGACGAAGGCGGTTGCCTTTGTTTGCCTCAGATAATAAAAAACACCTTACTTGATTAAGTTTTCTATAGTATTGTCATACCATACGTGTAACAAAGGGATATAGTGGATGGAATGGAGATAGTTCATGAAACTTGATGGTTCATAGTGATAAAGAGGTATGAATCTCGTGCTCCAAAATGGAGAGTTTTCTTGATGAACCAAGGGTGGATTAGTGTTGTCCTAAGAGGTGTTTAGATATGAGGTAGGGTGGTTAGGTTGATAGGTTTGCAGCACAAAAAAAATAAAAGTGTTCTACTGGGCAGTCCGAGTGTTGTTCGGAACACTCTATGGGTGTTCTTAGGTTGATAGGTTAAGGCTTTGCACCATATTGTTGTCTAACTAGTTTATTCTGGTGTCTGTAAGATTTTTTAGGCTATTCGTCCCCCTTTAGTAGATCTTTTCACTTATCTACGCAAACGGAGCACCAAAGATGTCTTTGATGACGGGGAGCCAAAGAGGAGTCACTCAAAGGGAGAGAGAAGAGACTATAGATGCCGAAAACAGGACCGAAGATAGAGACGTACAGTAGACAAGAGGTATAGAGGTGACAAGCAAGAGGAGTCATCGAGACGCCTTTGATAGCCGTAGTCGTAATCCAACAAGGAGGCGACGAGGCGAGAGGAACTCATCGGCGATGGTTGGAGGCGAGCAGCGGTGACGATTAATATTTGTGTTCTCTAGCTAAGGTTAAATGCGAGGTGACGAAGACTAAAACAAATGAGGTGATGTTTGGTTCAGTGTAAAGTAAGGGAGTGGCAATGGGATCAACTACCGGTGCTAATTGTGTACATGGGAATGGAAACCGTTGCTTGTTTGGTTTACTGCTCAAGTTGTTCCCACAGCAAGTTGACGTCGTACCTGAGACAGGCCAGGCCAGTAGTGCGAGAGGTGTGCGCCACTCAGGCGGCGCGCATGAGGCCAGAGCGGTGCTCTATTTTTTTTTCCCGTAGCGCAGCATGCCGAGAGAGCGGCACTATAATTTTTTTTTTAGTTGCACTATAATTTTTTCGAGTTGCTCCCCTCCCAGCCAAGGGGAACAACTTTGTACTAGGTCGGATCATTCCCAGCGTGATCTGTTACGGACGAATCCAAACGCAAAATAACGTGACCTCTTCACGCTGTAAACTGTTGGCAGGCAAAAACGGGGAACCAAACAGCACCTGAGTGAGGATGGAGAGGTAGGCTGCGGCACCGTACTTATGGGCCGAGCGAATAATTCAGCTCAAGCAGTAGGCCAGTAGCCAACTGATACGATAATTCTTTTTTACGAGATCACGTAACTGGTACAATGATTCCACATTCCCATTTATGCAGCGGGAACTTCTGAAAAAAGACAGAATTGAGCTGAAAGATTTCTGACTTACCAAGGATGAACAAAAGCACCAGACAACATCAAACATGCCAAGTGCCAAACGGTGAGAAGCTTTGAACCATAAAATCTTGTGGTTCGTGTATGATGGCACAGAAAAGGCCTAGTGTGGTGGGTTGGTGGTGATTTAAAAGGTAAAATTCGTACCGCCAATACAACATTATTGGAACACCAGTCAGCTAGTTACATCCAAGATGAACAAAGAATCATGGCCCCCGTGCTCAAGTAGCTGAAAATACACAACCACCAATACACTGAAAGACAAAACCCTGTAAAGCAGCAACAGCCTGTATTTTTCCACGGCGCGAAGGGCAGAACCTGGTCAATCAAAACTGAGGCCTGAAGTATCTTAACATACATGCAAAGCCGATTGCATAAGTATCTCATGTCCGCTCGCAGCAATTGTTTTAGCAGAATTACTCTCCTACGGTCATTCCAAAACCAAACTTGTAGTTCTTCTTACAATGGTCAATCTGCAACGTGAAATTGCAATGTTGATAAAATATTCCAAATTTCCAATAAACCTTAGAGGCCATTTGGTTTCATTTCAGAGGAATTGGGATCTACTTAATAAACTAAGCTATTTGGTTTAGAATTTGACATCCCACCACTTTCCAAAGTTTAGATATATGCCTATCCTATCCTAAATTTATAGTGTGGGATATGGAGATACACCACCAAGCTATGTTTCTACGATGTAACTTATAGCATGTTCTTTGGCTCACTCCTCTATAGTAGAAATGTACCCCATAAGCATCTCCCTCCTATAGCCAACAATAGTATATAAATATATTCCGTATACAACTATATTAGCTTAATAGATTAGTTTCTAAATTATTATTACTATTATTAGAATGGAATTCAATTCCAAGGATCCAAACAGGGCCTATGGTATTTAATTCTTGCTCATTCAAAGAGTGTAATGAGGAAAAGAAACCATGTCTCCTGGAACTGATTATAACCCATGCTTACCTCAGCAGATAGAAGGAAGTTGACACCCATGTTCAACCTCTCCTCCAAGTATGCGGCAACAACACCATTCGAGTCTATTTTGCCTCTTAGACGGCACTGCAACAGAATTTATTTCCACAAGAATATTCATTTACAAATAAAAATGGTGAAAAGAAACACTACTTGGAGGAGTTCAATAGCTAATGCAAAGCTATCTGAAATGTAAAACGTCTATAAACACTGACCTGCCTAAGCAAGTAATCATAACCAAAGCTGGCAGTTACATCTCTTGACATATGGTTATACATGAAATCAGACGCGAGGGAAACCTGCAAATAAAAGTAACCATAGAATAAGCAGCCAACACAGCATGTGAAAGCATACTGCTGTCATGGTGAAAGTCAACCTTCTCGGAAATCTTCTGGACATAACTTAAGGCAACTATTCCAGTGCTTGCGACCTGTAGAGTGCCCACCTGAAATGTTTATAACAGAAAATAGTGATTGTGTTGCATTCTTAAAAGCAACTCAACTTTTAGTGAGAACAAAAGTGTGCACATAAAGAAGACATTTAAGTAAAGCTCTGAGCTGAGCAATGATGAAATGATGCTCTTATGCTCATTCCTTGATGATGTTGAGTTCCATTTTCCAACCAGTTCACTGCCAAGCTAAGGGGGAAAGGTGGGCATTAAGGCAATCTACACATCCTTTGTCGCTAAGCCTGTGATGCTACGACATAAGCTAGCCCATGTTTGTAACTCTTTGGGTCAACTGGTCAAGCCATCAAATCCACCATCATAGTTCAGATAGGCATGAACACAGGTCCTTTACATCTGACAATGCTAGCATGAGGGCCGCTGGACATGGGGCAGCAGCATCTACACAGGTGGCCCAGGTGCCGTGCGATCACCTCCGGCCACAAACTTTGATAGTTTGTTTCAGGTTTGTTAGCAGATAGGAGTTAAAATCGGTTACTTTGATACGATTTGTTAGTTGGGTTATTGGGTGGCTGGTCTATAAAGGCAGCTGTATGCATCTTTTTTTGATCGGTACAACTTGGACGCACACAACCCACACACTCCACACTCACACACACGCGTGCGCGTCCGTACACACGCTAAGAGATTGGGAGGCTCGCCTCCATGGGAGGCTCACCTCCAGTGCGCGGGAAACGCGCAGTACCACCGAATGCGCACGCGTGCGTGTACCTGAAAAATCTGGGATAAATTGTATCACAGGCAAGAAAGAAGGCTTGGTCCTCTTCTAGTACCATGGGCGGCGCCCCCCAGCGGAGACCATATCAACCACCATTACACCAGTCGCAATGTTGACATTAAAAGGGAACGCTCATTGTGCCATTGTGTCTTCTGGTGTTCAGCGACATGATGACAACAAATGTCTTTTGTACTCCTATAAAACATGTAACTTCAAGAAAAGGCTTCTAGTTGTTTCTAACATAAGTCTCAAAGATCTCATGAACTTTCAAAACAAAGGCAACACAAACAAAATAGACACAAATGCAAAGAACATATGGGGAAAATGAAGCTAGGTGCTTACAACTTAAGTCAATATATTATAAGTCAATAACCAGTTCAGCCGTTATTGCAAAATTAATAGCCAGGCTGCAAATTCTTTTACCAATATCATAGTCAACTTGTATAGACACAAATGCAAAGAACATATGGGGAAAATGAAGCTAGGTGCTTACAACTTAAGTCAATATATTATAAGTCAATAACCAGTTCAGCCCTTGTTGCAAAATTAATAACCAGGCTGCAAATTCTTTTACCAATATCATGGTCAACTTGTATAACAGGCAAAACAGCAAGGGATCCACTAGCTCCATACCATTTTGTCCGTGTTATAGCGGGAGGCAAAACCAATTCCAGACTTCCTTTGCTGACCAAGCCAGAACATTTCCGTTCCCATTGATAGGTTTGGAGTAACACTCTGAAAAGTAAGGTTTCATTATCAGAAAAAGCTTAAATAATGATCAACCAATCTTTATAGCCGGAATAAGCCAACTAAATTAACATACAAGAAATGCACATCATTCTAATGGATGAGAACATGAATTCGCCTGCTCCAATTCAATAGAGGAAACTCAGATATAAAGAATTACTAAATGAACAAAAGAGCATAGCACTTGGCAAAGTACAAAAGGTAAGAGCAAAGCACGAGTAAGTTGTTAACTGTACTAGCAATCTAGAATAACCTAAATGCAACAGAAAATGCACAAATTTTACTGCAGCCTACTTATCTTGAATTTGGCATTGACGCAAGCAACTTAGATGTCACCTCTACACATACTGTAGTCAAATATATTTTTTTTCAAAACTAAAAGCTTAAACACCCATAGCACAGACTGAATTGATCCTTAGCATATCCACATCAACGAGGTATTAAGATAATTAATTGACGGCAGCTAAGCAATCAAACAGTAAATGCCTGAGGAAAAAGATCTATGCAACTCAAACAGATATCAAGAAGCACAAATATGAACAGAGAACATAAACCAAGGCTACTGAATTCCGCATGGCACTAAACCACCAAATGAGTCATTTTTTCCATCTTTCTACAACAATGCATTAACATTAAGATGGAAATTGAAACTTAGAAAGTAAAGTGCATTGCTAAAGTGTTTACCTGAATATAATTTGCACCATAGAATGCGTTGTTCCCAATTTGGAATTGTGTTCGATAGTCACTTCCCTGTACAAATAAGTGAAGTGTTAATGCAAGGAACTAATAAATGTATGATAAAAAGTACTCCTACAAGTGAAGTAAAAGTTTGCCTATTACAAATACTAATAAAAAAATAATCATGAAAGTTTGGAAAACTACAATTGACTGAATTGTCAGAAATGCCAACCTTGTAGTCAAAGTTAAACATTCCTTGTGAGTAATGTGCCTCTTGGGTAAGCTGGGAAAAGAGCAACGATCAGTTGAATAAGCAAACCAAAGTATCAACAAAAGAAAGGATGAACCAGTGAACCTAAACTCTTTGATCCATCTACCTGTGCATTTACTTTCAGCGTCAGATTGTCTGTCAAATCACATTTCACACGAGCATTAAGCCTTCCATCTGTCATCACCCTTCCAATGAGCATTAACTACATGTAGTTTCATGCACAGAAGCAAATGAGTTACGAAATACATCATTATGGAAGATGCCACAATAACAATGGATGGCATGGAAACAAACCTTTGGATCTAAAAAATTGGCACCAAATTCATAATGCGCAGTTGGAACTTTAATAGTTTCAGATCCCTGGGCTGGAACTTCTAAGGAGCCCATAAAAACACTGTGGAAGATGTTGTTAGAGTATACTCTGAACAAATAAAGCATAAGATATTTACTAACATTTATGTAATGGTCTCACCTGTGGCTAAGAGAAAACTTTTGATTCAACCCTTTTGTGAAGTCAAACCTCAATCCTTCAAAAAGTTCAGGCTTCAAAGACACTGCAAAAGGAGCATGTCAGCAGATATCACAAAAGCAATACTACAGTTATACAGTAGTGTGCACGAACCAAAAAAACAAAACAACAATTAGACCATTCAAGGGTTTGTTATTGCTTTGGTCATACACAAAAATTCATAAACTACACAGAGCATATATCCCTCAGTTAATTGAAGGGGAACTCAACAATTGGACAAAGTTTCAAAATGGCATTCTATTATTGTAATATAAATTTTGAACATTACTGCAGTTCAATCATTCCATTCAATCATAACATTAGCTTCCAGTACTTCTCATCTCTTTCTGATAGAACAATAATTGGAGACTACTTGAACAGCTGAACTTGACTAAGGTTAAGCTGGGGAAAGCAGAAATGCAGCTTATGGGATCGAACTATATTTATAGCTAACTCTCAGTTATTAAAGTACAGTGAGCAATGCCCATTGCCAAATATATAAGGTAGGAGTAGGAGCCCAAGCAAGTCGCAATGCACATCAGAATCTATAAGAAGTCTGAAAAGATCCTCTCTTTTTTTTTTGACAAGAAGTCTGGAAAGATCTTAGCACTGAAGATGTGCATAAAAGCTCATGGGTAAGAACTAAACAGCAAATCAGTTTGGACATGGACACAAAACACAGATTACCCCTTCACCTAAATTGTGCTTTGTATAACCAGCTTACTAATAATAAAATACTGTTCTATTAGAATATCAGAAGCTCATGTCAACTATCAAATTGATTGAGAACGGGCTCGTGGCTGAGTAACATGGCCTGTGAGGCAAGCTGCTCGCATGGGTTCAATCATCAGGAATGTTTGAAAGGTGTTTCATCGTGGCATGTCCCCATAATAATTTCCAGATCAACCTCTACGATTTTTGCGCCACACTCGAGTTCAATCCTGTGGATTGTTTGGTGGGTGGTTTCTCATCATGGCATGCCGCCAAAATAATTTCCATATCAGCCTCCAGCGTCTTTGGGCCACAATGGGACAGCGACGGGCTGCATTCCAAGCCAGGGCTTCGTGAACCTGTTCAGCAGGCGTATGTGTGCAATGGGCCAATGTACATGTGGGGTGCGTGGAGTTTGTTGAGATGTACATCCAGATACTACAGCTTGTACCACAAGTGGAGGCCTAAAAGGCGTCAAGAAGATTTTCTTACAATTTATGTGCATAAAAAAACATGGGCTGTGAGCTGGTAAACTGAATAAACAAGTCATAAGTCATCTGTACAGAGGCACAGTGTATATGGATAACTGACATTTGTGAGAAGATATCAATGTTAAATAAATAATTAGACAAATACCAAATCCTAGAGACAGTGATGGTAGTGGAATCAAATGCCTTAGAGCAAAAAACTGCATCTGCAGTAGCAGTTAATGTGCTGCACAGTGAACCCTGTGTGCAAAGATACCTGTGCCATACAAATGGCCAAGCAATTTCTAAGACACATCTATCAACGCTTTGTAATAACCACAATCAACGAAGCACCATAATTTTCAGATCCAACTATGAACCCCTTAAAAGTAAAACAGCAGCCTAGACATTGATCCACCTCAAGCAATTCAATCGTTGCCAATCAACCAATTCGAACACGGGTATCACCAACCACATGAGGGCAGCGCATACCGAGTGAAAACTACACAATGCCGCAGCACTGCACACGCGCTAGCTGGTTATGGAGTTAAAAACTTAAAACTGGAGGGGTAAAGGCACAAACTGAGGGCCTCGCGCTGGATCTCCTCGAATGGCACGGGGCAGGGGAGGTTGAGGTAGTCCACCTTCTCCTCCTTCTTCTCCTCCCCCTCCGACCTCGGCGGGAGGATCCCGGCGAGCCCAGGCCCATAGGTCGGCGCGACCGCCTGGGGCGGCGCTGAGTGAGGAGGAGGTGGCACGGCGGCGGAGGCAACAGATCCCATGGCGATGGCGTAACCCTAGGTCGGGGTTCTGGGGTTTGGGTTTGGGGCGCTCTGGCCTCGTCCTCGCGACGCGGAGCTGCGGAGGCGGCGGGAATTTTTCACCAAACCCCTCCACTTCTTTTCCTATCTCCTCTCTTCTAGGGTTAGAGCATCTAGAGTTAATTAAGAGCATGTTTGGGACTGCTTCACAAACTCTGCTCTGCAAACTCCATTGTGGAGCTCCACAAAAAACTAGAGTTTGTAGAGTACCTTTTTAGGTGCGTGTGTGCGTAACTCTGCTCTGCAAAATCCACTGTGGAGCTCCACAAAAAATTGGAGTTTGTGGTGTACCTTTTTAGGTGCTCTCACAACTCCACCTTTTTTTCTGGAGTGCGTGGAGCTGAAACCGTTTGGCTAAAAAACATGCAGCGAAGCTGAAAAACGTAGAGCGGAGCAGTTCAAAATAGACCCTAAATCTCTTCCTAATCCTTATACGGTTAGGACACTCCTAATGCAGACTCTATCATAGAGTCTAAACCTATTTATTACCTTGAATATTGTGGATTTGGAGTCTAAATAAGACTTGGAGTCTTGTTTTTTCACTCTCTCTATTCAATAAATATACTGTCACATCAACAAAATACCATAAATAAGTGGTAATAAATAGTCGTAGACTCTATGATAGAGTCTTGCATTGAGAGTGCTCTTAGAGCATCTAGAGTAAATAAATCTCTTCCTAATCCTTATGATTTAGCCATATGATGAAAAAAAAACATCTCCAACAATTCATAATTCATCATCCTAATCTTCTAGAACTTGGAAAAAGTCATCATATTTCGCATAAAGTTACGCACTTTCAAGTGATGCCTATAATCTGTCTTTTGTGTGTTTGTTGGTCAATCTAAAAGTGAAAATGACATCGAAATAACAAAGAGTAGGTGGAAGGGCAGAAAAAAATAAAGAGTAGAGAACGGATCCTGACAAGAGAAAAAATATATAAAAGTAGTTAGGATAATGTAGAAGTAGTATATAATTGTTTGATACAAAATTGTCTTCTATATTTTAAGAGTGGATTATTAAAAACTTTTAGAGATGATATTTTTATGTCATCTAATACTTTTTTAAATTAAAAAATACCATAGAGAAAATATTGGGTACTCTTGAAAATACTCTTAGAGTGGTAGGGCATGCCGCCCTTGGGATTTGCAAGTAAGGCCGCCATGCCTTTACGTGGGTTTTACTGTTTTGATAGGGTTTCTTCACTCTAACCTCCATTGTTTGTGGGTCCTACTTTCAATGGGACATCGAGATTATAGGTTATCTCTAGAGCCATTTAAGCAATCCAGGAAAACAAGTTGCATGATGATATTAATGCATAATTTAGGAACGGAAACACGTTAATACGCTTGCTAACGCTGATATTGGGAACCAAATCGTTACATCTTGCATGCATCAAAATGATCAACTCACGTCCAATCCATAGTTCTAACAATAAAAAGATTTATCACATCCAAAAGATCACATATGCATCAATTAGATGTAGAAAAAAATATATTTTTAAAATTGTATTTATTCTATCATGTTTAACTACAAAATTATAAAATTAATTAAATATATATTTTATATGTTACTCCCTCTGTCCCAAATTAACTGTCGTTTTGGGTTTTCGTGTCACAACTTTGACTAGATTTATATAAAATACGTACAACATTTGTGTCTCCAAATAAATTTATTAAAAAACTAGATTAAAAGATCTATCTAATGATATCAATTATGTATCATAACTATTAATAATTTTTTATATAAAATAAATTCAAGTTTTTTCTCGGGAAGTGAGAAAGACAGATATTTTGGGACGGAGGGAGTATGTTATTTGATTGAGGCAATAGAGGATTGGTATTGACTGATCTAATATACACAACTACACATAGGGCCTTTTGTCCCGGTTGGAAAGGGTCTTTAGTCTCGGTTTTCCAATCGAGACTACATTTCCGGAACTAAAGGTGTTAATGTGTTATCCTTTTTAGTCCTGGTTCCCACAACCGGGGCTTTGTCCGGTTGGGAAGGGCCTGGTTCCCACAATCGGGGCTTTGTTCCCACAAGTTTTCCCAACCGGAAGGCTTTGTCCAATAATGTCTAACATCCCAACTGCGCCCCACAAGATTCGAACCCTTACCACCCCACCTATACAATACATCTGATGATAAATTGGATCCTTCACTTTTGAACCACTAACCGGGACTAAATGTTCTGGACCTTTAATCCCGGTTGGGAACACCAACCAGGATTAAAGGAAACTCTTTAGTCCCGGTTGGTATTCCTAACTGGGAAAGTCTATTAGTCTTGGACATAAAAAATTTCGAGACTAAAGCTTAGTTTGAACATCGACGAAGTAGTGCTAATTAAATAAATGATTGACATTTATTCAAGAATATACTAGTAAAGCCGGTATGTAACGCAATGCATGTAATGGGGCACGATACTCGCGCTTGATGCATGCTATCCACACAAGTGTATGGCGGAGCTCGTTAGTTTGCTGCATAAATGTACAGCATTAGCGAGCTGTTTGTCATTGTACCGTGACTAGATGAACCGTTAAATTCTATTCGCTGTTGCTTTCGGATTGGTCTGCATATATACTACGCACCGCCACATGTCCACATGTACGGTCCCGGGTAAAAAGTTTGGTCGTCCAATCAACGATGACCGCGCACAAAATGAAACACAAAGTTTGTCCTAACCACACAAACACAAACGTACACTTCTTCTGGATGAGCGATTACTGTGCAATTCTGTACGTACATGAAAAAGGGCCCGGCCGCCTCAGCTCCTACGACTATAGACATACATATATACACGCACACCAACAAAAATGGCCCAATCGACGTCGTCGTAGTCGCTAGCAAAGCAAATTAAGATCAGTCGATGTTGAGATATATGCACGTATATATGATCGAGCTTACACGGCAAGAAGTACGTGGGCAAGTCAGAGTAGCCGAAGAGCGACGGCTCCATGGACGAACCTCGTCTAGAAACACGTCGTCTTCACGATGACAAGGTCTTCCCGTCACCAGATTCGCCGCTGTGTGTGGAGCCAAAAGGATAGCTAGCCACGCATGCCGCAGTCACGACACGTACACCGGACCGTATCACGATCTAGAAGGAGGGTGGGTTTGAGCGTAGTATTTGCGAGGTCCCAGTCATCTCTGCTGGCAAAAATATATATCTAAAAATACTATAAAAGAAGACCGTGCACCTTCTGGAATCTCGACACAAAGTGAGAGAGATACAAAATACTAGCGTGACCGAGTACCGATCCAAGAAAGTAAGCTAGCTAACTTACTTCAAGATTCAATAAGTTTTACCATGTATTTATCGCGACTTACAGATTCAAATATCACTGTCGGCTCTGTCAAAACCGGTAGTGATAAATCTTCACTGCCGGTTCTATGTTGAACCGGCAATGAAACTCATCATCACTATCGGTTCGTTGCTGGAACCGGCAGTGAAGCTTCAGCGCCGGTTCCAGCCACGAACCGGCACTGAAGCTCATCATCATTGTCGGTTCGTGGCTGGAACCGGCAGTGATAACCTGGACACTTTCACTGTCGGTTCCAGCCACGAACCGCATGTGCTGATGAGCATCACTGTCGGTTCTGCCGGTTCGTGGCTGGAACCGCATGTGATGTACCTGTACACTGATTTTTTTTATTTTTATAAACGCTCTCGGATGGAAAAACTTCCTAAATAAAACTTGTAGATCTCGAAAAGTTATGAAACTTTATAGTTTATAGCTTTTTCATTTGAAATCATCTTGTCATCGAAAACTATGTTTGAATTTGTCAAATTTGAAATTCAAATTTTTGTAAACGACCTCGGATGAAAAAACTTGCTAAATAAAAGTTGTAGATCTCGAAAAGTTATGAAACTTTATAGTTTACAACTTTTTCATTTGAATTCGTTTAGTGGCTCAAACAATCAATTTACGCTCGATTTAGTATAGAATGAGGTTAACTAAAACTGAATCTAGACATAATTGAGTCATGAGTGGATCGCGCGAGGCTGAGGTTGCGGGTTCGAATCCCCACCAGAGCGCAGTTCGTGTTTTTACGTGACTTGCGACGGAGACGGGCGGGTTACTAGTAGTCTCTCCCAGAATTTAAATCTTTTTTTTTCTATTTTTAAAATTTAAAACGCGATTTTTTCTGGACATCCATCAGCGTCGGTTCATAACGAATCGGTAGTGATGTGGTCACCTCTAGTGATATGGTCACCTCATCACTGTCTATTTGGTTATGCCGGTTTAAAATCCGGTAGTAATGCGAGGTTTTGAACCGGCAGTGATGTAGTGATATGTAGTAGTGTATTATAAAAAACAAATAAATAAGATTTAAACTGTTGTAAAGTTAAAGCAATTGCAGTCTAGCCGTAACAAATTATTTGAATACCAATAAAATACAGGTTAAATATGACTTGGCTAGCTGTTGTTGTGCTGAGGAACAGAAACGGATATTTTATAGTGGGAAGCCAAATGAAGAAAAAGATAGATGGATTTTTGGTCAACCTGACAGGATACTTTAAGAAGAGTTGTGTACTTGTTTGTAGCTTCGAGATCACCCCACCTACACCACCCCTGTTGAGAAAACAACCTTTTTCATTCACATGTAAGGTTACTATATAGCAGGTATATGTAATCCTCTTGTACTCGAGTCAAAGGGTAAGTTAGTAGCTTTGATCACAGTCCATCTTTAAATTACTTTTCAAGTTTAGATATTCACTACACCAAAGTAGACCAACAATAGGGGTTCAAAACACTTCTTTACTGGTAAATTTTGAACCGGCATAACCAATTCGATAATGATAAGTTAATCACATCACCGTCGGTTATGTCAAATCGGCAGTGATGGTTCAAGTCAAACCGGCAGTGATGTTTGAGCCATCACTGTCGGTTCTTTTAACCAACTTTTAACCAACCGGCAGTGTAGATTTTATATCACTGTTGGTTTTATTTGATCCGATAGTGATATAATTTTACAATTTTTATTTTATTTTTTTTATTTTCATTTGGGGTTTAGGGTTTAGGGTGAAAGTGGTGGGGTGGGGTGGGAGGTCGGGGAGGTGGAGGTGGTTGCTATCGAACAATTTGATATCGATGTGAAGGTGGTTGTGGATCACATCAACATTTATATATTATAAAAGTTCTAAAACAAAACTTTAAGTATCCAATTAAGTGTCGCATTACAATAGCCTATCGATACGGTCTCTTCTGTACTGCGCCTTAAACTTCTTAGTCCTCGCAATGGAGAATGGTCCTTTCTTGGACAATACCTCGTCCGTCACAAACTTTGCTATCTCCTCTTGGATTTCTCTAATCTCAAAATCTAGCAATATGTTGTGATTTTGTCCTATATACACATTAAGATTCGTGTGTTTCAAATTAGAAATTTGATTTCTCGGACTCAAATCAAAAGACATATCAATAGTGATAATCCGTTTTAGGCCTAGCCCTGCATATACGGGCAAGCTAAATATTATACATCATATAAGCTAAAAATAGAGGAAGGTTACCTACCAGCACTACTAGAGAAGGGTACTGTATAGGTCTCGATGGAGTCAACCAGTAGACCAGTAGATCTCCACAGGCAAACGGGAGAGAATCCAGCTCAAAAAGGACGCACTCGGCGCAGCACGCGCCATCTCATCTCATCTTTCTAGATGCTCAGTCCAGAACTAGCTGAGAACAACTGCCGTCAAACCGCGGCACACAAACGGTGCTCTGCCAACAGTAAAATCACAAGAAACTGGGGGCTAAATCTATAGCGATCACGTAGCGCGTTGTAATCGTAATCGTAACAATAGCGTCTTATCGAGCCGCAAATCAAAAAGACAACCCGCGCTTCCCCGTGGGCGATGACGTCATCCGTTTCGTTTATCTCCGCAGTTCACACCTTCGTCGCTCACTCGCTCACGGTGTCCAACTGCTATATAAAACGGCACGTCCCCGGCCATTCACCGCCACGATTGCAGAGCAAGAGCGAGACGCGACTGCTTTTATGCTTCATCTTCAGTTGGTAGCTTAGGGTCGGTTGGTAGAGCTATGCTCCTAGATTATCTAGCTGTGCTCCTTGATTCACTGGTGAAGTGATTCTGTGGCTGAAAATAATTCTCTTCGATTGTTTAGCCTAAACTCTCAAAATCAGCACGAAAAATTACTTTACAGAATCAGGTGAAACTATTTTTTTCAGCTCTCAACCTCTTAGTTCATTTTAGAGAATCACTTCACAGAATCAGCAGAGCACTTCTCGCTGAAAAATACGTTTGGCAGCTTGGCAGCCAGAAAGTGATTCTGCTCGAGAATCAGCTCCGTGGAGCGCTGCCAAACGGCGCCTTACACGCATCACTTCCCGGGCGGCCGGTGGTGGTTTATTAGCTAACTCAGCAGAGCAGAGTATAGCAGAGCGCGGAAGGAAGAAGATGGCCTCCGTGAGCGCGAGGCCCGTTGGCGTGGGGTACTACTTCGGCGGGGCGAGGTGCCAGCGACGGTCGCGGGTGCGGGTGTCGGCCGCCGCCACGACGATGTACGAGGTGCTGGTCGTCGAGGAGACGGCGGGGCCCGACGAGATCAAGGCGGCGTACCGGCGCGCCGCGCGGCGGTGGCACCCGGACGCGTGCCCCGGCGGCGCCGACCGCTTCATGGCGGCGCGGGAGGCCTACGAGGTGCTGTCTGACCCCGAGCGCAGGCGCGGCTACGACATCCAGCTCCGCTGCGGCGCCCACTTCGGCGACGCCGGGTACCGCGCGGCGCGACGCGCCGGGTTCGCCGACTGGGAGGCGCAGCTGGCCGGGCTGCAGTGGCGCGCGGCGGAGCGCAGCGGGCGCGCCGGCGGGGAGACATGGGGCAGCAGGATGCGCCGGGCGGCCGCGCAGCCGTCCCGGTAGCGGCGTCGCCGGTGGCTGGCCCTTGGTAGTTGATACTAGTACCAAAGTACTTTTTTTTTGCCCCTTTCCTCTTCGTCGACAATCGAATGGTTCGAGAAGCTGTAATTGTTGCGCTGTTCTACAGCGTTTTCCCCTGCCAATCGCACTGTTTGGAGTGTACCCAAGCTCCAAGTATAAATACGGTGAATAGAAGCAGTAGACATACGGTCAGTTTTTTAGTTCCAACTCTCTTTCATCCGATTCGAATCCAAACTCATTGTTCTGCATGTACTACCACTCTTCTAGAACTTCTTTTTTTTCTTGGAGATTCACTCTTCTAGAACAGCCGCATCGAACTTTTTCTCTTTTATTTTTCGTACGAAAAGCCAGCGGAGTGGTCTCCCAGTGCCAACGCCAGAAATCGGGTCGCTGGCTCGACTCGAGGGCTGCTGGCTCACGGAGCCACTAGGCGCAGTTTTGGGCCACGACCGTGCTGTGCAGCAGCGGGTGGTCGTGATGGGAGAAATTGGACTCCCAATTTAATCTGAGTGTGAAAAGAACCATCATGACATAATTATTGTTTTCAATTCTAACGGTGGAGCGGCACAATTAAAACTCAACTTATACCTAGAGAAATAAAAATAACAAATCTTGCTAAGAGATAAATTTGACGAACTAAAATAGTTGAGGGAATAAATTGAACTGAACATTGGTTTAGAGAATTATAATCTTGACAAATGTCAAAACTTGAAGGGACTAGGAGGAGCAGAGTTGCCTAAACTCCCTAGCGAAGAACATCACTCAATGTCTCAATCAAACACTCTCAGCCCGCCTGACAGGATCGCTCTCTTGTCCTTCAGCTACTGCGCGCTATTTTGCGTGTGTCGTTGTCTCGTTGACCGTTGACTAAGTTCTATATTTCATTTTACAGCTTGACAATCCACTTTTGTCTTTGCAATTTCAGTGTACTGCTAGTGAGTATAAAGGCCAAAATGAACTAAACCTTCCATAGAATAGTAGTTACATTTGGACAATGCTAAGGTACAAACTTTACCTTTGAGTAGGTAATATTTCAAATCAATCTGAGCCGTAGAATTTTTATATTTTATAAATTATTTAATAGATTAAAAATCTAGGAAAACAAAATAAAATCTTGTCACGTCCCCTAATAACGGGAGGGAGATCCAGAAAGGCATGCAACAATCCCCGCATGCAAGCCGGTTCCTCTAATCATGGATTAATGACACGTCAGATTAATATATATGGACACACAACGTGCATGAATAGATAAAGTAAGTGAATAATTATTGTCTTTAAAATTAAATTAATATATAAATATAAATTTAATTTTGAACTAGTCGATTCATATACACATATGACACGTGTGACGTTTTATGTGAAACATCAATATATTAATATAGTTTTTACCAGTATTAGAGCTTGCAGTAATTAAACAAAATGTCTCTAAATTAATATATAATATAGAAACTGTTATTAAATCCTAAAGTTACAAACATTTTTTTATCAAATTATAAAGTTACAAATGAAATTACGTTCCATGCACACCTAACACGCATACACAGGTTAATAATATGCATCGCTGTCACGTATCCATGTTAACACAAGCATACACACGGTAAAAAAACGTGTCACACGTATCCACTCTCACCTAAAATGCATACACGCTACAAATTTAAATGCAAATCAAATATATATCAAATTCAATGTTATAAAATAAAAAAGATTTACCATATAGAGATCATGCATACATCAATCAAATCTAGAAAAAAGATTTTCTATATTTAAAACTTTCCTTATTTATCCTGTTTTATAAAATAAAAAATTAATAAATATACATTTCATCTATTACCTCCTAGAAGGTAATAGTTCATCGTGACCATCGGATCAAAATCAATGAACGGCTCATAGTTATTTGGAGGTACCGCAACAAAGCCCGTTACACTTAGATATTACTTCATCCATGACAAATTATAAGGTGTTTTTATCATTTCTAGATATATTCTTTTACTCTAGACAGAATGATTATCTATGTGCATAGAAAAAACATATATCCCCTCATGTGCCTATATTTATAAGAGATAATTCCTATAAAAAGATCGGTTACTAGACTTCAGACAATGGTGCCGAGGATGAAACAGGACGTGAAACAATTGCTCTGCAAGCTGGGTTTGACTGTTTTCTAGTTACCCATTCGAACGGAAGTCCCATTATGGTATGCTACCCCGCCCAAACATTCAGCCTTCTCGCTACAGCCTCCACCCATTATTTCTAGTTCTTATCCAAAAGGCTAAGTGACAACTCTCAGTAGCTCAATGGGGCCGCCCAAAAAGTGACACATTTCTGCTAAGATTCCATAGATATTTGCTATTGCTACCGGCATCGCAGTCCATCTTTGCTCCTTGTATAGTTCCCACAGCCAGCCGACATATGCCCGCAGCTGCCGGTGCGCGGTGCGGCATAGCTGACAGCCCCACTGGGTTGCCAACTTGCCATGGATGTTGATATCCTGAAGCATATCCGCAGGAGACGTACATGTACCTGAACAACTTGGATAATTGGATGAAGTCATCCGTATCGTTGTAGTAGCTATCAGAATTCAGAAAGAGATGTGCCACGATGCCCGGCTGTGCTGAATAATGCTGTCCATTTAGAGTACATGAACGGAGAAAGAATATACACATTCCTCCGGCAGAAACTCATAATCATTGAACATTCCCCCAGTGACGAGTCCTGGCTCCTGGGGGCGCTATCATATTCCCCACCTCCTCTGATCACCTTGCACGGTGTCTGGGTTCTCACAGAAAAGACTCCTAGCTCTAAGCACAGTGAACTAAAGGAACATGCGAAGTCCAAGGTGCAGATTAGTTTCACTGTGGTGCCCTCTATACAAAAGGATTTCCAGTTGATACAGTGCCCAATGGTATATTCCTGGATCGACAAAGCAGATATCAGTAGGTAGCCTGAATAACGATAGCTGGTTTGCACTAAAGCATGCAGCAGAGGGGAGCAACTAACCGCAGAGAAGAGTTCGGGCCCTGCTCGACAAGGCACGGCAGTCCACCTGAATATGCACACAGATTGTTCCAGTCATATCGGGTGGTTTTGATGTGAACGGTAGGAAGATAATCATTGATAGATCCAGGAGAGCATACCATGTGACGCTGAAGGAACATAAGCACAAGAACTGCTGGAGAACCATCTTTCAGGTAAACCATCAAGGAAAGCTGGCAGATCTGGACTAGGCAAGGCCTCTTGCAATGAACTTACGTCCATGAACTGCAAAAGATTGGACAATGTCAGAAAATTGATAGCAAGTATAGTCTAGGATGTCAGTGGCAAGTTGACCATGCTGGCCATCACTTGCATGATACAGACTGCAGTAGGAAATATGACTGAATTTTAAGGTTAGGTAATGATTTGTTCTACAGCACCGAATAGACTATCAGACATAACTGAAACAGCATAGCAGATTACTTGGCTGACTGGAATACAGTCGACTCCTACAACTACATGATTCTAATTATCATCTAATCTCAGTTACAGGCTTACATCCAAATCTGGTTATGTGCTCTGTAGTAGTGTAGTACTCAGAAATGACTAGTGCAAGTAAAATAGATCTCTGAAAATTGACCGGACTTCAACAGCCACCATCAATTGAAATATTGTATGATTAAGGCATGAACTTTCTAAATTTATATACTATCAGGCCTCTGACAGTATGATGTTTATGCTGATTTCACACGACTATGATGTCCTGATGTTGAAAACATATATCAACAGTGTTCTAGACTTTATGGATTTGCAGATTCTATCAGGCACAGCACTTATAGTGTGGTACAGCAGCAGAATGTTTTAGGTTATATTGATGATGCATTCTACCGTTTGCAAGATTCTACTGGTTACAGGAGTCATCTAGAGGAACCCATTTGCGGAAGGTGAGCATATGCAAGATTATCAATCCAAGAAAAGCTTTATCAATGGAAGGAAGAAATGTCATTAGGATACCAGATCAGGAGTCCCCAACTGAGTGTCAAATGGAAGATCAAATGGATTTAATGGCATCTGTTTAGTAGAGGGTCCACCCTGTAAACAAGAGTAATGTATAACCCAAAACCAAAATAAATCTTGAGAGAAACTGTATATCAAAATTTAAATGGCATAGGAACTACAGAAGTCATATCACTGAATGGAAGATACCAGAGATGGCTCTCCAGAGGCAGCAAGCAATATATTAGGTGACAATTCACCCATGGGTACATTGTGGGAATCATCATCATAAGATTCCTACATGGAAGGAAAATATCCTTAGTGCTGGATTATTTATACAATACAAAAAGGGAAGAGGAAAAAGGTATACCTTTGAAGCTACTGAGCACATAAATGGATTGCTGGTTGAAAGGGAAATGTTTACTACATTGCTGTGGTCTTCAACTCGCGGCTGAACACAAACGGCCTCATTAGCATCATCAAATGAATGCCAAAGCTGCAAACAAATAACAACCACAGTAAGAGCTAGAAGCAAACATAACCTAACAAAATTTCAATAGCCAAAAAGTAACTCCCTTATTCATGTTTACCCACCTGAAAACTATTTCCGTCTATTGGTCTTTTAGGCTCTTGCAATCTAGAAGTCATTAATGATTGATCTCCCTTGACAGTGTTCCGGGTGCTAGCACTGGAGGCATCTAAAGTACTCCAAGGCTGGAGGAAGAGAAAGTTAACAATTGAAACAGAGGTATGAAGCACAAGACAGTCTATCGCAGAACTTGATAAGTGATAATGCCACTAGCCTTTTCAGAAGAGCAAATGATTTCAAATATTCCAAAAAAGTGTGCCATACTTTACAAGGAGCAAACTTCATTTTATTATGAACACATGTTGAGACAAAATAGATAATTTTCCTTACCTGAGAACTGCCTGTATCAAGAGATGTAGCAGAAGTCTGATTCTGATTGGTAACTGAAGTATCATCCTTAGAGTTCTGAAACAAAGTTAGCTCATCATTTGATTCAAATGTAAACAAACCACGATTCAGAGCCTGTTTATCAATGCTTGTGGCAGCAACATAAGAAAGCCCAGTGAGTGCAGGTTGCTTTTGTTCTGGAGGTGGATCGAATGTAGCCCATCCAGCATTGTCCATTGACGTAGCTGCTGGTATCACTTTATCAGCAGATGGAGTTTCAGTAAGCATGTTTGAAAATAGATCAACAGATTGATCCATGGTAGTTACATGATGTTGCTGAGTAGGTTTGGAATCAAAGATATCTTGATTTGGAGCACTAATAGCATCAGAAAAGGCTATGAAACTTGGAGCAGCAGAATTTGTAGATTTTGCAGTTCTGCGAACATTATCATCCTCAAAAATCAAATCAGATAAGCTTGACTTGCCTGATTTAAGAGAGATGGAATCTATGTTTCCTGCTGATACAGTTCTCTGCAAGAGAGAGTAGAGTATTTATTCAATGCGATATAAATGAGAGTTGATCTTGTAGCACAGGGGGGCTGAAACATACACTATCAAGAAAATTAGGTGATTGTGGTGCGGATTTAGCTGTACCACCCGTGCTTGATCCTGAGCAGTTAGAAGTCCTCGATCCACAACTCTTACCAAATCCATCCTGAGACATTTTCTCACGCAAGCTATGTGAAGAATATTCAGAAACCTTCCCCTCATGCCCCCTATCTGAACCAGGCTTCCTACTTAGAAATGCAGATTGCTTGCCATTGCGCCTCTCTTCATACTGGTAATCATAAGGTGGGCTCTGTGAAAATGAATGGTAGGAACTTGGCCTTCTGTGCTCTTCTTCATGGGCCTTTTGGTTCTGCAAAGATGTAATATAATTTATTTCAGAAAGATGCATCGCAGCAGGATATGCTAGGATAGGTACATTAGAAGAAGGCTTTACTTAATGAATAAAACATAAGTGAACTCTAATCACGAGTACACCTCCTTAAGTGTTTGGTGACATCTACAGTTACAGCAGCACGTTTGCTGAATCCACTGAACCGACAAAACACAATTTTCAGGCAGGATAAGAGCTAGACTTCTAAGATGCATCCAAATTTACCTGTTTATCTCTTGGAGGCCTTTCAGAAAATCTACCACCAGCAAACCGTCTCTCCACATAGACAGCTTTTATGAATTCCCTAAGACTGCCAATGTTGCTGCAGCAATAGGTTATAGTAAGAGCATGTGTTTGATAAGTAAAAGGTACACACATAAAAGCGATTGAATTACTCATCACCTGCTATCAGGTAGCCTCATTTTCAGGGTATCAAAGTCCTTGAGGAATGATTCCTTGGCACGCTGTATCAATCAGCTGAAGTGTTACCACATGAACCAAAAGGGCATCCCCCTAGCCTCAAACAAGAACAAACTCAGTGGATGTCTTCACCTGGTTCCCACCCTTCTGGAGAGCCTCGACCTCTTGTGTGCTGAACGTGGACATGGAGATGGATTTCACACGGTGCGTGAACTCTCGGCTACAAGTGCATCGATCAGTGTATTAGTATAATATAATATAATATGAGAAGAGATCAGAACATCCCCAGCATGTGCAAATCCGGCTAGCTAATAACAAGAGAGCAATGCTGATAATAACAAGCATATACGGAAGAATCCAGTAGCAGGCGCGGAAAAAAGGCTAGGCAGCACTCACTGGATGCCGCTGCAGGAAACGCAGACGAAGGTCCAGAAGCTGGTGCACACGTACTGCGGACCCTGGATCAGAAGTCACAGACGCACAAGCACAGGCCGGGGGAAGTGAGCAAACATCGAGCATCGCCAGCGGATGAGAGGCAGCGACGAAAGCCGCGGACCACATGGAACAATGCGAAAAGGGAAAAGGAGAACTTACGAGCCCGTTGCAGTTGACGCATCTGCGGTTGGGCGGCAGCTTGAGGAGCCCCCGCACGGTGCGCTCGTTCCTCTCCTCCTCCTTCCTCGACGGCGACGCGGCCGCCATCGCGACGCTCACTATCAGAGCGGCTTCCTCCCGAATCGAGAGCGCGCGAGGCCGGGCCGGTGATCTCGCAGCGGCGACAGAAGAGTGGGCGCCGGAATCGGAATGGGTGCGGCGGTTCTTTTGTAGCGGGAGCCGGGGAGGGAGCCCGGGAGGGAGGGGAGAGCGGCACGGCAGCAGAAGCGAGTGGCGTTGTGCTGCCTGTCCGTGCGTCTGCGTGCTCGGCGTTGGTTTGCGCTTGGTTTCTTGCGTTTCGGAACTGTGGGGCTCTACCGCTGTGGCTGTGCGTGATGGGGATGGCCGGACGCCCGGACCAGCTAGCAGCTGGCTAGGAGGAGGCCGGCCGGGTGACCTGTCTTGGTAGCTGCAACGGCTTAATTTTTTCAAAACCAAGTTATTTACGTCCTAAACCATACGGCCGGTGATGTTTGTTGTACAGTAGTACGTACTACAGACAATCATCCCCTTTTTCTCGTTCTTTTCTGGGAAAAGAAATAATTTCCGCGTCAGTACCACTAGGCAGTGCGTATGGATTTCTACCATCAGTTTGCATCTAAGCACATTTCATCTCATTTAATAGTGGTGGATGGATCTGGTGTGACCAATAATGGAACTGGACACAAGGAGCTTGTGAAAAACAGCAATAACAACGCCCGCCACCAGACGCCACGCCCCATCATCCCATATTCGGGATCTTGCTTCGCGCCTTGGCCTCAAACTACAGCCAAACGCGGCAGATTGACCTGTGTCATATGTATCTTCGGTTCTTCCTTCCCACCGTTCGCATTCACGGCAAACTGTCCAGCACCGAAACGTGGAATTTCTCCCTGTGCTTCCCATGTCTCCAAGCGACAAGCCAAGGGACACAGTTAGCCTAGATAGAAAAGGCTAATCTGCTGATCCGGCGGCTCCCCAGGAACGCGTGAGACTGGCACGGAGACGGATTTGGTTGTTGAACAACTAGGCCAAGAAAAATGCGGCAACTGATGGAAGCTGGATCCCTTGTTAGGTGCGCCGATCGAAGATGGATAGGGGGGGGGGGGGGGGGGGGGGGGGGGGAGGGGGGGGGCGGGGGGGCGTTGGCGCTGTTGGGTTTGAACTGGCATGGCACCACACCACAGCTAGGATTATTTCGCAACCACCAGTGTCAACCGGAACACACGACACGCATGAACATGATCCAAATCCGCGGACCCAAAGGGCAATGCCATGGTCCTCTCCTCGCTCGCTGGTACTACTAGCTAGATCTGGAATCTCTCAGCTGAGCTGGTATCAACCTACTAATACCATCGGACATTCATGCTCATGCTCTCTTCCTTTTTTCTCTCTCTCTTTTTTTTTTAAGAAGCTGTTAGAGAAGGGTCCAGAAGAAAAAAGTCTAATTTTGGCCCCTCAACTTTCGTGAAAATCCGATTTTTATCCCTCAACCACAAAAACAAATAAAACAGGTCCCTCAACTTTTGAAACCGTGCAAATTTCGTTCATAGCCTATTTTATCAGTAGTTTTACTAACCTAGTTTTGTTTTTTCCCCTTTTCAAATTTATTTCGATTGAATTTTTAAAAAATCATAGCTCTTCGATACGACTACGGATAAAGATGATTTTTATATGAAAATTATAGCTCTCGACGAGATCTACAACTTTCTAGTTTTGAGTTTTTTTGATTTGATGACTTTAAAATGCTCAAAAAATTATACAAAAGTACAACACCATAATAATCGTGTACTCCTACTTACCGCATTAGAAAAATAATTTTTTTTTGTTTATTGTCAAATAAAGACACTATATATATATACCAAAATTTTAGCACTCTAAATGATATAGATTCTTGTATTTTTGAGTTTTTACATTTGAAGTTTTGAGTTTTTACCCTCAGCGTCTTTCGCGTACTTAATATACTGGTTTAAACTGTTTTATCGATATCTTAACAACTTCAAATGTAAAGATACAAAACTACAATAATCTAGTTCTTTTAAAGTGCTAAAATTTTAGTATATAAAGTGTATTCATTTGACAACAAACAAAAATATATTGTTTTTTCTAATGGGACAAGTAAAAGTACGCGATTATTATAGTGCTGTACTTTTGTATAATTTTTTTGAGCATTTTAACGTCATCAAATCAAAAAACTCAAGACTATGAAGTTGTAGATATCGTCGAGGGCTACAATTTTCATATAAAAATCATCTTCATCCGATGTCGTATCGAAGAGTTATGATTTTTTAAAATTTTAGTCGGAATAAATTAGAAACGGGGAAAGCAAAACCGGCTTACTGTAGTAAAACCACCAAAAAAAACAGCCGAGGGACGAAATTTACACGGTTTTGAAAGTTGAGGGACCTGTTTTGTCCGGTTTTACGGTTGAGGGATGAAAATCAGACTTTCGCGAAAGTAAAAGTAGACTTTTTCCGAGTCCAGAATTGGTTGTTTGGTTTTGGGTCAACCCAGAAAAATTCTAGCCCAAAATGTTTTATCCGGCCTGGCCTTCGCTCGGGCCGTTCGGTCTGTAAATGGGCTCAGCGCCCACCTCCTTCTTTGGACAGAAAAAAACGAAGGGTCCAGAACGCTGACCACGGTAGCCCAGCACAATGCATCGGCAGCCGAGCCACGGTAGCACGCGTCCGCCTCCCGTGCCAAGCGACGCGCCGGTCACGTAATTAACTGTCGTTTTGGTTTCATGTCACAACTTTAAGTAGATTTATATAGTGCAACACTTATGTCTTTAAATAAATTTAATAAAAAACTAAATCAAAAAATCTATCTAATAATATCAATTACGTATTATAAATATTAATATTTTTTTATAAAAAAATAATCTAAGTTTTTTCTCGGGAAGTGAGAAAGACAGATATTTTGGGACGGCGGGAGTACGTGTCACCGGTGCCTGTCTCCCTACGTGAATCCCACGTGTCCACCCTTGCGGAGGTACTCCCTCCATCCCAAAATAACTATCGTTTTGGGTTTTCATGCCACAAATTTGACTTGATTTATAGAAAATACGTTAAATATTTATATCTTCCAATAAATTTATTAAAAAACTAGATAAAAAGATCTTTTCGATGATACAAATTACTTAATATAAATATTTGTATATTTTAATATATAATTGTCGGTATTTGTTTCTCGGGAAATGAGAAAGACAGTTATTTTGAGACGGAGGTACGTGTCTCGCTCTCATTTCTCAGAGCTGGGTATTTATATACACGGCATTTGCTCACTAGTGTGCTGTGACGCTTGAAACCCAGTAACACGAGCTAGCTGAGACCAGGCGAAACAAACACTAGTGCGTTTCGAGAGAAGCAGAGACACAGAGAGAGAGGCTACACCGATCTAGTCACCGACCCACGGCCATGGCATCGAGGCAGAACACGCGTGAGGCGCGCGCGGAGGCCGACGCGCGGCGCGCCGTGGAGGAGCTGGCGCGGGCGCGGGACGAGCACCTCGTGAACGCGGAGCTGAACGCCCGCTCGGCCGCGGACGCGATCGCGCGCTCCCGCGCCGACCGCGGCGGCGCCGGCGCCGGTGGCGGCATCCTGGAGAGCGTGCAGGAGGGCGCCAGGTCCTTGGCCAGCGCCGTGGGCCGCACCTTCGGCGGCGCCAAGGACACGGCCGTGGACAAGACCTCGCAGACGGCGCAGGCCACTGGCGAGAAGCTCGGCGAGTACAAGGACTACACCGCCGACAAGGCCGGGAGACCAACGAGAGCGTGGCGCGGAAGACGAGCGAGACGGCGGAGGCCACCCGGAACAAGCTGGGCGAGTCCAAGGACAGCGCCGTGGAGAAGGCCAGGGAGACCAAGGACGCCGTGGCGCAGAAGACGAGCGAGACCGCGGAGGCGACTAAGCACAAGCTCGGGGAGTACAAGGACGCGGCGGCCGGGAAGGCGCGGGAGGCCGTGGACACCACCGCTGACAAGGCGAGGCAGGCCAAGGACGCCGCCACGCAGAAGGCCCAGGAGACGAAGGACGCCACAGCCGACAAGGCGAGGGAGGCCAAGGACGTGACCAGGCAGAAGGCGGACGAGTACACCGACGCCAGCAGGGAGGCCGCGCAGGAGGCCAGGGACAGGACCCGGGCCACGGCGCAGACCGCCGCCGACAAGGCAAGGGAGACGACGGCGCCGAGCACTCACGACACCCATAAGTATGCATGTCCTGCCGTGTAGTAACAGTTGATCCTAGCGTGATGGAGTGATTGTTGATGACCGTGTGGTTTGAAATGCACGCAGGGGGCAGGGACCAGGTCTGCTGGGGGCGCTGGGGAACGTGACGGGAGCGATCAAGGAGAAGCTGACGCTGGGCCATGGCCAGCAGCAGCACGTCGACGTCCGGCTGGGCGGCGAGGACGAGCGAGCGGCGAAGGAGCGCGCGGCGGAGAAGGCGGCGTCGGTGTACTTCGAAGAGAAGGAGCGGCTGATGCGGGAGCGCGCGGCGGAGCGGGTGGACCAGTGCCTGGACAAGTGCGTGGAGGGGTGCGCCGGCTCGTCCTGCGTGCACCGCCAGGGGAAGATGTGATGGCGTGGCGCGCGCCCGCTGCTACATGCCGCGCCTTCCTGTGCCGTCCTTGCATGGGCGTTGAGCGATATACAATAATAAACTGTACCCTCCCGTTATGTTATACTGGGCCCTTTTGCTGTTTTTTTTTTGTCAAATGTTTATTTTCGCTCCTTTTGTAAGTGCGTTAGTACTTCCTCCGTCCGTTTGGAACGGAGGGGATACTTTTGGTACTCTAAAGGCTCCCGTTTGGAAGGGATAGCTCTTCAGTAGCAATGACTAGTTTTTCTCTTTCTGTATAAATAAATTTGTGGCCAAGAATGAACTACTAGCTACTCCATATCAAAATAATTATCCTACCTCGCATTTCGAAATTCTCTATCTCGCATTATCTCGCATTTCTGAGTTGTCAAAGAGATCCAATTTTGACTAAGATTTTCAAAAATAATATTAATATTTATCTCTCTAATTAATATACTATAATAATTAACGATGAATAACATTCCTCCATAAACGGAGAGAAGTCCTCCACATAAACATTTAACATAAACCGAGTTATTACGGTATTGTATATTTTGTCCTATATCAGAAAATGGATGTGGTGCCCTTAAGGAACGGAGGGGAGAACACCTAGCAGAAGACATGCGGATCAATTTCAACATAACCAAACCAAAACAAGAGCTCTGCCAGCGAATCTGGATCGGCCAAACTGTCGAAAACGATCTGTTTCCCCAACAGCAGGCTGCGAACCTGATGGATTTCTTCCAATGAATCACAAGGAAAACCCATTCTCTCTAACTCCTGCGGTGTGAGCTCCCCAGGTTGGCACCTCTTCTTTAGGCACAAAGAAACCACCGCATATGAAGTTCGCAAAGAGAGTCCCTGTTTCACAAAATCAAACTGATGAGCTTCTGGTGGCTGAAATTTTGAGATAACTTTTAAACCTACTGTTTTAAAGCACAATAGTTAAAAGGAAGACAGACTCGCCTTGCTTTTGAGAAACTGCGCAAAGCCTACTGCATTAGAAGGGTCTCTTGGGGAACTCTTTTGATTGACAGAGATCCCTTCAGCAATCTTGATGCACCAATCAAGCATGTCCAGCACATTGTCAACGCCAGAAAACAGATAAAACTTAGCATCCTGTTCCAAAGAATACACCTACCCAAGTTAGTAGCTTGCTATATAGTGTATTATCAATGTCATTTTCCCTATTTAACACTGCATACCTCAATATCAAAACCATCAGTTGAACAGAAGATACTGGTATTTAAACAGTTGTCCAAAGCAAAAAAGCCATTGCTTAACCTTTCATTTGGTCCAAACTTTTCCAGGAAAGTGTCAGATGTTACTACTTTATCATTCGGTATAAAACAAGGTAGATTTCGCAATGAAACAAACATATTGACCATTTGCATCAGATGTTCAGGGACATCATAATTGATTCTGTCTGCAGTATTGCCAATTTTAGAGCGCACAAGATATGAATCAGTCACTGGAAAGCTGCAGAGGTAATTAATACAATTGGTCAAAACTCAAATAACATGAACCGAACAAAAAAAAAAAAGTACTATTTTCTGGTCTGCAAAGCATCAATTTTCCCATTCTTAAAAATTAAGAGAAGACACAATTGTTTCCTCACAGGTGTTCATTAACTGAAATCCATAGATGGGGAATAATTGTGACATCCATCATGAATCTTGCACCTTACAGTGCTTAAGGTACATGTTGACTCAAATATGAGTTCCAATCCTAACTAACCATATTTAGCTACTCTAAAAAGCTATGGTTTCACAAGGTTCAAGAACTTGGTGAGTTGGGCTCACAGGTAGCACAGTTAACTTCTACATAGAGGAAAAGGTTCTTTTGGCATGATTCACTGTTGCAATTTTAACAGTTATTGCAAAATAGCACCAGTAAACTACTCCATTGATCAAATTTGACAGAAAGCATCCATGAGCAGATCTAAACAAACTATGTTCAACAGTTTGGGTCTATAACCACCTTTTCTGTTGCATATAAAATATTTAACAAACCCTACACTTTTAAAATTGTACTCAGTTACTTGGTCATTATTTTTATTATTAAAAATAAACACAATTATAAATTTGGATTATTACATACACCGAAAACAGGCCATCATCCTTAGTACAGATAGACTGATTGGGTGCTAAGATCCAAAGTCGAGAGGGAAACAGCCCAGATCGTACGCTAAGGTCCCTAAACAATCACTTAGTGGAAAAGGAAGTGGTCGAGCAATGACAACCAGGAGGTGGGCTTGGAAATTACATGTGCAACATCAAGGGAATAAAAGAATAGCCAACTATTATAGTACCGTGCTATGATCCATGTTGCTATAAGGAATTCTAATAAAAAAAAGGAAAAAAAAAAGGTATCAAGATGTTATGCAAGTAAACTTTTATACCCAAATTCGCTGGAGGAAGTAATTAGATCATGATAGTAGCCAAGATAATTAGCATCATTTGCTAGCTGTATGCATAAAAAAAGAGTATTAGATAAAGATCTATTTTCACATGCAAATATATTGGAAAAGACAGTTGGATAGCAAATCAAGCTCCTAGTCCAAAATGGTCATCTTCTGCCATTCCAAACCATTGACTGGTTCATTATACACACCAGAGACTATGTTGCTGTGCTATTAACTGTTATGCATTATACCCTTGTTAACACTTACAATTGACCAGGTTTAGAATATTTTGAAATTCAAGATTAACATTAGAAAATGATGGGTTTTCCAGGAAAAAAATTGCACCAGTCAGGTTTTGTTTTTCTCAGTGCCAAAATGATTACTGCGACCCTGTGCATCACAGGTACATATTCATTCTATTAACTAATTTCCAACAAAGAAATGAGTAAGGATGCTCACTGGTGCATAATTATTAATTTTTCAGTCATGTATCAAGGCATTACATTAAGAAATAGAGTCAACCAAACTCTAGGAACAACCAAAGCTGCATGGTCTGCACCTGAATGCTATATTGCTTTGATGGCAAATAAACGTGTGTTAAAATGGATAACGAATTTTCAATAGTATCTTAGTAAACTACCTCTTTAACAATAGGCAAAGTTATACTGTGAAGCGAAATGTTGCCCTCAGTTTCTGGAGCACCAGGAAGGACTAAGCCCTCGTTTCTGATTGCTAACGACATCAGAGCCACCTGTAGAAATTATCCATTAGGGAAAAAACATTGTTCTATATTGTTGATATGGAATGGCTAGAGATAGATTGGTTAGCAGAGAGACCCCGGATAGCCGCCCTTCCTCAGGGACTATCTTAGGGTTTCTTCTTGCCTGCCTCTAACTGATACATGATGGTCTCTTTTATAGAGATGACTTACTTGACCCCTAAGTAATATCCTAAAGGAAACAATCTAACTTATCTCTTCCCTAACAAACGAAACAGATCTAATCTAATCTGTTTGGTACTGTTCACTCGGTACTGTACACGTGCTACAGTACCACGTGGGCCCCTAGCCCGGCTCCACACCTGCCATAACAATTGTAGACTGCCTCATACTCTCATGTAATGCTATATAATCTTGAGTCAACTATAATATACAATCCGTACAATGAGTTGTATTTTGAGTTTTCTCATAGCAACTCCCCATTCCAAAATTTGTGCATGGAACAGAAGGTACTTTATGAGTTACATGGCAACAACTCATAGTGGTGCAAGAGCAATGTGCTTGCCCTTAAAAGGTTAACTAAACCATGTGCACTATCTATGCTAAATACATGAGGTTACAAACTTACAACATAAAAGGAATAGTAACCAAGATTGGGCAAAAAAGAAAGCACACAACAACTAAGTTTGTCTGAATAAGGACCTAAAGTAACTACACACCAAATGTACTTCGAATTACACCTTTCCTTTACTAACCATCCTAGTTTACAACTACTGACATTCTGGATATCAAATGCAACATATTTTTAGGAAGACATGTCCAAAACTTTCAGATTACATGAGTACTAGTAGATAAAACTTCAAGTGATGCAGGTGAACGAATACACAATGCAAACAATCCAAACATAGCTAAAGGGAAATATGTTTACTGTTTAACAAAGTGCATGTGTACTTCCTGAGAACATGCAATTAAACTATCTAGGGCCTGTTTGGAACGCAGGATTGTTTCCTGTTCTTGTACTTTTTCCTGTGAAAATGAACTGATTCCTGTGAAATTCCTGCGTAATTCCTATGAAATTCCTGCGTTCCAAACAGGCCCCTAAATTTTGCCCAACAACATTTGTGAATGTTTAGTATAGATTTACGGAAAATGTAAATTCAGTGATCATACATTTCATTAGGTTCTACAAACATTATAAGTTTATAACAACAGAAACTGATGGTAATATCAAAGCCGTCACCTTTTTGGGTTATTTTCTTGGAGAGCAGTTTAGAAGAACCATAGTACTACAGGAGAGTTAATACGCCTGATGTGTATTACTTCATGTGACAGAGAACACTACTAACTGTCACCCTTTGATGTTCCTTTTTGCTCTTAACTCTGATATTTAATGAATGGTAAGACAGGCTATGCATTGTTACATGGGTATTTGGTAAAATAGAAGTCATCAAGTGAAGCAAGCTGTGTTAGTTTCATAAGTTTCGGTGCTATAATCTACTTGTGGAAAAGTACCTAAGCATAAAGAGTTAGGAAGATGAAATCAAAGAGCATATTATCAAGGTTTAGCTAAAGGGATGTCATTTTATAATATGTAAAACTAAATAATAATAATAGATAAATAGATAGATAAAAACACTTCAAGCAATAATATCAACAGGAAGTTCATGACCAAAATAGAACTGAGACGCGGAAGAATAACCTGTATTTGTTTTATTCGACTAGTGATGAGCAGAATGCATTCTTTGTACCATGCCGTTATGATAGACAAGCAGAGATCAGTTCGATTCATCGTTGTAAGCACTTTTGCTTTTTCACCAACTATATTAACGAGTGCTTTTATTACATTTGTATGCACATCTTGACCATCTATCCATTCAAAATTCCCCTGCGCAATATCTTGTTCAATCTTATTAAGGGCGAATACAATTTCATCTTCGTCACCAGCAGACATCAAACCCTACATAATTGGCAACTTATTATCAACAATAATAAACATCTTTATCCAAATAAAAATTGTAACTGTTGGTTAACTTCAATTTATTAGAAATATATAGCAATTAATTTACTTTTAAAAGAACGCCTAGAATTCCAAAGGAAAAAATAGAACTAGGCAATGTGTTAGAGCTAGTAGTGTCTGCCCACCAAAATTTTAGCACAGCCATGGTAGTCAAGTTGCATTATCTATTTCTTGTAAACATGAGCTGTTTGAAACCCTAAAAATATAATTATCTTGGTTGTCAACCACGAGAGGAACACAATTACGATCCAGCTAAAGCAAAAAAAATATTTGTCAATATACTCCTCAGCTCAAGGAATTTGTTAGAGACGGTGAAGTAAAAGCCGTAAAGTTCACGTCAATCTAACTTTTGACCACTGTACTTCTTTTAAAAACACAATGTTCATAGAAACAAATTCAACAGCAAGTCTTTCAAACAACATTACTGTTTTATTCAAATATATAGCATATGGGACTTTCAACAATGAAGTGAAGATAATTCAAAAGATGCTAAAGCAGTAAACCAATCACATGAGCAAGAAGCAGCAGCATACTGATCAAAGGACAACATTATTAGTAAAACAAAAAATTACATAAGCATGATCAAACTACACGAAGCAATTTCATAGAAAATATGAAGTTGTGAATGACCCAAATATCCAATGAGGGAGAGAGAGAGAGAGAGAGAGAGAGAGTATGTTCTGCTTTGTAATCCTTACCGTGCTAGCCATTCTGCCAAGAATTTCATACTTGTAGAGTGTTCTATCAAATAAAATGGACTCGATAAACTGAGCGTCTATATCTTGTGGCAACACCTTCTGTTCTGCAGCCTTTCAAATATTATGGTGCACATTATAATATATAGAAACTCATACTGTATTTTTGCCAAAATATGTAGAAGTGAAAGACTAAATACTTAAATAGACACATGCCACTACATGGGGTATATCTCTGGTGGAATCAATTGTTACATATTCAGTGAAAAAAACTCTGGAGTTACTCCCGAGACCTGAGTAATAACAATATAGACTTACAATTGCAACTTCCATTTTCTAGATTTACAATTGCAGCAGTTATGCCACACGCTAAGGAAACAAAAAGAGACCATAAACACCATAAAAGTACTATGATAGAAGTCAGATAATCAACTTTACATCTTTAGTTCCTTGAACGATAGATAATGTAGCCGTGTAGATACTAAAGTAAATATACATACATGCATTCTGGTTATTCTTATCACAATAAGTATTTTGAGGTCAAATGGACTGATGGAAAAAAAAACTCTGCTTGCGGGCGCAGGGTGTAAGACAACCCCTGAGCATTGCATTAAGAAGAAGACCTTCTCACGCACACGCAGGTTGAAAAGAAATCCCAAACCCCTGCCACACAATACACAGCGGCACTATAGCTCATGTGAAAACGACCACGACCGAAGACGGACATTCACAAATGGACTGATGGACACTGGACACTTTACATTAATCTTTTTTATTACTAGCACAACAAGCAAACAATTAGTTTGTTTCATAAAAGTCACAATCCTCGCCTAATGGATCATTTTATAAATACAAAAATACGCCGATTCAATTGATTTATTCAAATTCATAGAATTATCAGTGAAATGGAATGCAGGAAAGTCAAAGTGGTCCTCGTATACATTATATTATAGTGAATGGATAAGGGTTGTCCATAAGATGATCCCTTTCTAATCAACCTAAAATGTCAAGAAGATTTTATCACAAGTAAACCAAGACGTAAAATTGAGTAGAAAGGATATGCGTAAAATACCTGCATGATCTTCAGTGACTCTAAGGAAGAATCTTTGCATAGATTGTAGACTGATTCATGGAACTTTTCATAGGGCATTCCTGAGAGGCTTCTAACTGTTACCATTAGCCTTCTATACTTTTTATTGTGCACAAAGGTGTCATTACCAGCTACAAGCTGATACTGATGTGAGGATTGGTGATAAGGTCTGCTGCTGAAGGAAACACATGGCTTTTGACAGGAAGTAAATGCATGGCCAACTACTGGTGTCTGATGGAATGCCTTCATTATGGTCCTGTTCAATGGTAGCAAACATATCATGGGTTATATGGTACAGATTAAACAAACATGCTTTAGTCAAATATCCAAAATAGAAGTCAAATTGACTAGAAAATAAACACAATTTTAATTTATTGAGCCTTCAAAATCCAAAGCATTGACACTTTTACCAAAACAGGAGGGGAACCCCCTTCTGTAAATTTCATTGACGAAAAGGATGCACACGAAATATAACGACATTTAAAGCTTGGATAGACTTTGAAGCAATTAGACTTCAAAGTTGATCGCACGCATATATGATTTGGTGTGTTTTTTATATTATATACAAATTTAGGGATAAAAATTAGGTCCACTTGCAACACATACAAAAAGGATGGACTTTGGATGAATCATCCTTAAATCTAAAAGTGCAACTAAGAGCAAGCTTCAGCAAGCACTGAGCGGACGGATAGGGAAGCGGTATAAGCGCTCTCAAAGCGGCGCGACCGCCTTGGTGGAGCAGCGGCTGCTGACTCCCGCTCCCCGCCGGCAGCGCGCGGCGCGCAGGGCAGCCGCAGGGGCCGGGCGCCGTCGACGGTCCAGCGGAGGCAGGAGCGGAGAGGGAGGTGCGTACGCAGGGTCGCCGACCCGTGTGCGGAGGACGGAGGCGAGGGCGGGAAGGGGTAGCCGCTGACGCCGTCCCTGTGATCCCGAGTAGAGCGCCGGCGCTGCGAGAAGACAAGAAAAGGCGGCGGATGCTTTCGCTGCAGTAGTTTTCCCAAATTTTCACAATTTGACCCTTTTTTTAAAATATTTTCACATTTGGACCCTGGAGAAACTATTCCCAGAAATGGACCCTGGGGTCGGCGCCATGCTCCGGCGCCATGCCCCACGACGTCGAGGTAACACAGCTCGGCGCCATGTCCCACGGCGCCGAGCTTTGCGACCAGAACCGACGTGGCAGGAAGGTCGGTGCCGCGGAGCACGGCGCCGAGCTCGGCGCCATGGATCACGGCGCCGAGCTATGTAATATAGAAACACATGTGCAGTTCAATTGGTCAAGGCTTGAGGTGTTGAGCCTTTGGTATGGATTTGAACCCAGATCTATACATTTTACTATGTTTTTAAGCAATATTTTTTATAGAATACATTTTGTTTATAATTATGAATTAATTTTAATTATAAATAAGTATAATATTTTTATATGATGTATTTATTTAATTATAATTATGGAGTAACTATTTATTTATTTATTAGTTTATATATCTAGCCTTTGTAAATAGAACAATTAATATTTGTTTCTAGTTTTCTTTAAAACTACATGTGTAGTTCAGTTGGTCAAGCCATGTGGTGTTTTAGTCTTTGGTCGTGGGTTCAAAGTAATGAATCAACACAATTTTTACTACTTTTTTATAATTTGTTTTTATTTAATTTCAAAATAATAATTATTTAATTTATTTTTATAAGCTCTTGTAACATTCCGTTTTATAATTTATTTTTTATTTGATGTTTGAAACAATGAGTTTGGTTGTTCTAATGCTTTGATTTTGAAATAAATTTTTATCCATCAATAAATTTTAGTCGAGATATATAAACTAATAAATAAATAAATAAATAGTTACTCCATAATTATAATTAAATAAATACATCATATAAAAATATTATACTTACTTATAATTAAAATTAATTCATAATTATAAACAAAATGTATTCTATAAAACATATTGCTTAAAAACATAGTAAAATGTATAGATCTGGATTTGAACCAACAACCAAAGGCTCAACACCTCAAGGCTTGACCAACTGAATTGCACATGTGTTTCTGTATTACATAGCTCGGCGTCGTGATCTATGGCGTCGAGCTCGGCGCCGTGCTCCGCGGCGCCGACCTTCCTGCCACGTCGGCTGCCACGTTGGTTCTGGTCGCAAAGCTCGGCGCCGAGCTGTGTTACCTCGGCGCCGTGGGGCATGGCGCCGACTCTCAGGGTTCATTTCTAGGAATAGTTCCTTCAGGGGTCCAAACGTGAAAATAATTCAAAAAAAGTCCAAATTGTAAAAATTTGGGCAGTAGTGTTAGGGTAAAGAAACATATGGGTGTGGCGAGAGGTGGGTTTGGGTGGGCATTTTACCTGGGCAAAAAAAAACCCATACCATCATTTTCTCTCTTTTTTCATTTCTTTTTTTTAGATAGTTCAAACGTTTTACAGCATATCTAGAAAGGAAACAGCACCGTTGCACGCCAACGATTGGGGGTAACCGAAAGTAAGGTTTAACAAAACAAACTGCTCGACAGATAATCAAAAGGGCAAAAAAAACTATGAGCCGGCCCCATCAGACTGACTGAACAGCACATTACCACGATGCTTCAGGGAGCTTGAGCATCTTCACAGATTCACATACTCCCTTCGTATCTTAATTAGAGCACGTTTTAGACAAACTTTGGGTCAAACATTAAGAATATAAATCATTAATAATTTTTAAGTTGTTGAGATTGTAAATGTAAAAATTATATGAATAGATTTGTCTTGAAAAATACTTTCATAAAAATATACATATATCATTATTTCATAAATATTTTTATAAAAATAAGAGGTCAAAGTTGTATTTGGTAGACTGTGTCGCTGTCCAAAACGTCCTCTAATTAGGATACGGAGGGAGTAAATTTCAACTTCCAGCATCTCACCAACATATTCTTCATTGGTCTTCAAGAATCCTCCACCCAAGGGATCCAAAAGACCTCCTTTGCGGTTGTCTTCATTTTGCAAATGAAAGTTGACAATTGATCTTTTTTTCTTGCGAGCACAAGATCTTCCAGTTCAGAAGAACACCACTTATCCTATGGAGAAGCATATCTATACTTCTCCAGCCAGAATTATGAAAACAGAGGTCATTTCTAAGTTTCTATATGCACCATAAAGTAGCAGAAGTAATCATATTCAACACTAAATTTTTCTTACTACTCAACCAAAATTTACCTATATCCACTATGTCATCTATCAAACTAAGCTCAAGGATTCTAGAGATCACACACCAGCATTGCCTTGCTGAAGACTCCATAGTGATTTTGGTAATTGATGAAGCCTAAAATACTAACCTATCTCTAAGTGGTTGAGTAGGTTTTGTACACCAAGGTGAAGTGAGAGTGAACAAGTGGTGGAGCAAGGATGAAAGCTAGGTGAAAGCAAATCAAAGGCTCACACTTGGAGAAGAAGAGAAGTGGAGGTTACCCTAAGAGCTATACAAGGCAAAGTTATAAGCTAGGGCTTTTTGGTTTAGTGATCAAGACACCTAGTGGGTGTGATCACATTTAGGATAGATAACCGTACTATTAAGAGGAGAAAATAGTTAGTGGTTACAACTATCGAGTGCCATTAGGTTGATCATGATTGCATTGCATATAAAACCTAATGAACATCCCTTGTAAACTTGTTAAAATATGCCAACACACGAGCACAAGTGAGTGAAACACTTGGTGGTGGCACATGAGATCAAGGGGTGAAGTCAGAAGTGAATTTAGAACAAGACAGAGGCTCCGGACCAGTTTGCATAGGAGCTCCGGACCAAGGCGAGTGGTCCGATGGCTGCTCCTAGCACTGGCTGGCAACAGAGGAAGCTCCGGACCAGAGGCAAAGTGAGGCTCCGGACCATAGACGAGTGGTCCGGTGGCTCGGTCAGAGTTTCAACTGAAGTCAAAGGGACCTCCGGACCAGTCTGCATGGTCCGATGGGTTAGTCCGATGGTTGAGTCCGGAGCTCGGGTGCTCCCTGCGTGAAAAAGGTTCAAGACTCGGTGGAGGCTCCGGACCAGACGGCATGGTCCGGTGGTGCAGTCCGAAGGTGAGGTCCGGTGGTCGGGTGCTCACTGGATTCAGGTTGAAGTTGAGGCAAAAGCGTCGGACGAGGTTCCGGACCAAGGCACCGGACCAAGGCGAGTGGTCCGATGGTGGCTAATCCAGCGCGCCAACGGTCGATTTTTAAAGCTCCGGACCACCTGCTATGGTCCGACGGTGGTGACTAAAAGTGGTCCGGTGGTCGCGTTTTCTGCAGAATCCCAAGTGCATAACGGCTAGATTCTTTGAGGAGGCTATTTAAGGGTGTGTGGCTGGTTCAAGGAGGCTCTCTTGCACATTTGGCTATTGCATACTCTTGTGAGCAAAACACACACACTCCCACTCATCTCTTAGTTGATTGTTCATCTATTTGAGAGATTAGAGTGATCAAGTGTATTGCATGAAGTGAGTTCATCCTAGTGGCACTTGGGAGTTGATACCGCTGCTAGTTTCTTGTTACTTTTGGTGATTGCCATCACCTAGACAGTTGGAGCAGCGGTGTGGATTCGAGAAGCTTGGTGATTGTGCTTCGTCGACCACAAGTGGTGATTGTGAGGGGTTCTTGTGCCTTCCCCGCGGGAGATCGCAAAGGTAACTCTAGTGGATTGCTCGTGTCTTTGAGTGCCCTCATCTTGTGTTGGTTGTGCGGCACCCGGTGACGGGTTTGGCGTGTGATGCCAATTAGCGCGTGAACCTCCAAGTGAGTGAGTCGACACAACGAGGATGTAACTAGTTGGAAAACTAGTGAACCTCGGGTGAAAAATCAAGTGTCAACCTCTTGTTCATCATTGTGATTGATTGGATTGATTGGAGTTCGCTTGATTGGCTTATTACCTCGACACGGCGGTATTATCACTCTTCTCATCTTTGCATTACCTTATTTATACTTGTCTTAGTATATTAGGTTGTGCCTAGAGGGCTTCTAGACTTGAGTAGGAATTGAGTGATCCTAGAGATCTATTAGGATAACAATTGTTGTTAGTAGGCTTCGCATCCCTTAGTGTGCTAGTGCAAATCGAGCTTCGCTTCTTAGTGTTCTAACTTGTTGTTGAGTTTGTTTTAAGTTTCCAATTTAGGCTATTCACCCCCTCTCTAGCTTTGGATTAGGACCTTTCACTTGCTACAACACAATCAAATTATCTCTTCTCTATTGTATATCTTTCTATATATATTATACTTCCTTTATCCTAAATTATAAGACATTTGACTTTTTTAACACCAAGTTTGATAACTCGTCTTATTTAAAAATTTGTACAAAATATCATTTCTTTTATCGTGGCTTTCTTTATTAGTAAAAATTATTCAAGAAAAACTTAAATTACAATATTTATAATTTTTTATAAAAATAAAACGAGAGGTCAAACTTGAGGTCAAAAGGGTCAAAGGTTTTATAATTTGATATGAAGAAAAATACGTTATATCTCTTCTCTTCTCATCTTCCCTTCCCTTTCTCTTCTCGTCAACCCTGCAGCATGAAAGAGTCTCGATCGCAAGCTACCAGATACTATTTTCCACGGCGACAAATAGGCCTCCGGTTTTGCATGAAATTTCACCATGGAGGCTCCACGACCTATCACGCTAGTTGCCACATATTCAACCGGAGCATCTGCTCGCAAGGCCGGCGTAGCCGCCCATCAACTCCAGCCACCCCAACGGCCAACGCCATTATCTTCAGCTGCCAGACCTTTGGCCTTCCGTTCTGGCTTTAGCTCTCTCTCTTTGCCCCATCTACTCAGATCGGCTTCGTATAGGCAGAGAGCTAGAGCACGACATCGAGCACGCATGGTGACAAGGTGGCATTCTCTATCCGTATCGACAGGGCCGTCTCGAGAAATTTGGGCTAATGTTTGAAAGTAAATTGGGCCCAAATTTTTTTAAACTTTGAATAGCTAATAAAATTGATATATTTTCACCATAAAAAATTTAAATATGTATTCTTTCATACAATATATAGACATATGTAAAACATTAACTCTAAAAATATAAAAAGTATTAGTGGCCTCAAGTTCTACTAAAAAGCATCATTCGTCTAGTATTTCTTGAAATAAAACCTCCTATTTTATCTTCATAATTTTTCTAGAAGACATGATGTCCAAGGTCTTCCTATTTTAACTATGTCAGCTAATCAATCATTCAGCGCTATAGAAGACATGATGAGAAGAAGAGAATACGCCCGTGGCGGAACTCTCCCCATCCGACATGACAACGACCCTGCGTCCCTGCTGCTCTTCCCCGCCCCGAAGGTAGGCTGGTCCAACTACACCTGCAAGAACCCGCGGAGAAGAGATTATAATCGTCGCCACCAGGCTGCGGAGAAGAAACTCACGGCAAGGAGCGACCGTGCAGATCCAGTGCCTCATCGATGCGGAGGCGGGGGAGACATCGGCCACGACACGGCCCAGACTTCCCTATCGTTTGGGTACAAGCAATTGTTGCGTTTTTTATTGCCCACTAAGACCTTGTTTAGATGCGCATGTGTCACCTTTAAATCACATGTGTTGGAGTATATTTGAACTATTTTTCACTTCAATTCATATGATTTAAGGTTGATATATATACATCCAAACAAGATCTAACATGTATTTTGATGCTTGTGTTACAGTTGTTTTTTAGGGGGGGGGGGGGGCATGCTTGCTTAGGCTCATTTAGGAACAAATATGACAATCTTTTTCACAATAGGAGGATTTCTTGGGCGTCGACAACATATTTTCGCACAAGGGTTTTGTTGCGGTACTCTCAAATAACTATGGACCGTTCATTGATTTTGATCCAACGATCACGATGGACTATTAATAGATGAAATATATATTTATTAATTTTATATTTTATGAAATAGGATAAATAAGGAAAGTTTTAAATATAAAAAATCTTTTTCTAGATTTGATTGATGCATGCATGATCTCTAAACCTTTTTTATTTTATAACTTTGGACTTTATATATTTTGATTTTCATTTAAATTTGTAACGTGTATGCATTTGAGAGTGGATACGTGACACGATTTTTACCATATGTATAAAACTATTTTAGCGTGACACATTAAAGTTTTATGTGCAATATATTTTGCATGTATATGCTTAACGTGGATACGTGATACTAATGCATATTATTAGCATGTGTATGCGTGTTAGGTGATTGGGTAACGTGATAGTGCATGTAACGTTAATTTTATTTGAAACTTTAATTGATAAAAAATATGTTTGTAACTTTAGGATTTAATAACAGTTTCTATATTATATATTAATTTAGAGACATTTTGTTTAATTGTTGCAAGCTCTAATACTGGTAAAAACTATATTAATCTATTGGTATTTCGTTGAAAATATCACATATGTGTATATGAATCGACTAGTTCAAATTTAAATTTATGTTTAGATATTAATTTAATCTTGAAGACAACAAATATTCACTTACTTTATTATCTATTTATGCACATTAATGCAAATAACGTGTGAGCGTGTCCATATATGTTAATCTGGCCACGTTATTGTCCATGATTAGAGGAATCAGCTTGTATGCGGGAGTCGTTGCATGCGTTCCGGCCTCCTGTTATTAGAGCATCTCCAAGAGACTAGCTAAATTCTTCTCTAAAGTTAAATTTGGCTATTGCTAAAGAAAAAACGTCTCCAACAGACTATCTAAATGACTCTCCAAATTTAGTGATTCTCTATCCCACCTAATTCGTTCTCTACTTTTAGATAGTCTACCTCACTAGCTATCTAACTTTTAGTTTTACAGAGTCTGTTGGAGTACTCTCATATTATCTATTTTAGAGAGCAACAAAATCACTAAATTTAGCTAATCAGTTTGGCTAATCTCTTGAAGATGCTCTTAGGGGATGTGGCAAGATTTTATTTTATTTTTCTAGATTTTTAGCCTATTAAATAATTTATAAACGTTACATGCACTATCAAGTTCGGCCAATTAACGTTACATGCATATTATTAACAGCCATGTGTATGCGCGTTAGGTGCATATTATTAGCATGTGTACGTTACATGCACTATCAAGTTCGGCCAATTAAGCAAGATTTTTATTAAAGAATTTATAAAATAATATGCACTCCAATAGTAATGTTACATGCACTATCACGTTACCCAATCACCTAACACGCATACACATGTTAATAATATGCATTAGTATCACGTATCCACGTTAAGCATACACATGCAAATATATTGCACATAAAACTTTAATGTGCCACGCTAAAATATTTTTATACACATGGTAAAAATTGTGTCACGTATCCACTCTCAAACACATACACGCTACAAATTTAAATGCAAATCAAAATATATAAAGTCCAAAATTATAAAATAAAAAAGGTTTACCATATAGAGATCATGCATGTATCAATCAAATCTAGAAAAAAGATTTTTTATATTTAAAACTTTCCTTATTTATCCTATTTTATAAAAATATAAAATTAATAAATATATATTTCATCTATTACCTCCTAGTTCATCGTGATCGTTGGATGAAAATCAATGAAGGGTCTATAGTTATTTGGGAGTACCGCAGCAAAACCCTTCACACAATGGTGACAAGAAAGCACCAGTGAAACCTTTAGTGGGGAAGGCACTCGCAATATTCAGTGGAAAAAGAAATCCAAACGACCACCCCTTTTTGCAAGAGGCACTCTCATCTTTCCTCTTCTTTTATGCACGCCCGGCCTATGGTACCGTAGTTGTAATCTCACTATGTAATAGTTGAAAGCAGAGTAACTTATTTCTTGTTTTTTTTACCACAGCAACTTATTTTTTGTTAACGCAAAGAGTCATCATATTTATGCACAGAGATACTCCGTAAGCATGTATGCTATGCAGTTTTGCAACATCTATGTATGGTTTCCGTGCTATTGTCTCTCCCATCGAATTGAATTTTGAGTTAAAATAACCTAATAGTTCGCACGCTTATAATGACATTTTTAATCGGACGAAGGAGTGAGCACGTCCTTTATACAGTACGCAATCGCCAGCTCTCGGTTGCAATTGCAATTCACTTCTTTGTTTTTTGTTTTTTGTTTTTTGTAAGTTCGATATCCTGTACTACTAGTTCGCCTCAACACCCTCCCCCTACCATCACCCACAAAGAACTAGTATTCCTGCAGATTTTTTATCCTTCCCGTCTACGTACTGTACAATTTGCCCCTCGTTTGGGCAATTGACCGGCCGGTCTTTGGGCAGTTGGGCAACTCGCCCGTCGTTTCTTTTCCTCCGCTACAACTTTGAGAGTGTCAGACTGTGTGGCTTGTGAGTTGTGACTCACCCGGCGGGACAGCCGGGCAGCACAGGAAACGGAAGGTCGGGAGGACGGCAATGGCTCTGTATCGCGTCCCTCGTCTCATACTCTCATCTGTTGGTATAGCCTGTTTAGTCCGTTCAAACTTCTAAAAATTTACCAGATTTATATCACATCAAGTTTTTAGATGCATGCCTAACATTACAGGTTGATAAAAACCATAATTAATTATATAATTTATCTGTAATTTTTTAATGAATCTATCGAACCTAGTTATTACTCTATAATTAAACAATAATTATCAAATATAAATAAAACACTACACTTTACATTTTAAATATATTGTAACTAGAAAAGCCCTACGGTACTTCCCTCGGCAATGGCAATGTACAGTTCAGTAGATCAGTACTCCTCGTAATCTCTGCTACGGAAAAGTAAGAGATGACAATGGCATGCATGCATCGCGTCGTCTCATCTGTTCCTACTACCCATCTGGCCATCTCATCAGCCAGAGACCCGAGTTCTCTACTAGCCTAGCTACCCCTCGGTGCCTACCTACGCTGTAGGTTGCAGCAGGCTATCAGGTCGATTGGCCGTCGCTTGATTCTGATTGCTCTCCACATCACATCGGCAGTACTAGTAGGACATCAGATGTTGCATGCATGCACTGGTTCGCTTAAGAGTACTAGTAGTACTTCTAAGCAGCAGTAGTACTCCAGTAGCTAATACGGTACAGTACATTTCTCTGTTTATCTATCCAAATGCATGGTAAACTAAGTACTTCCTCCATTCCAAATTGTAAGTTATTCCAAGAATTTTAGAGAGTTAAAACATCTTAAGTTTAATCAAAAATTATAGACAAAACTATAAAGACTTATAACATCAAATATGTATACTATAAAAATATAATTGATAACAAATCTAATGATACTTATTTGATATCATAAATATTATTATATTGTTATATAAGTTTGGTCAAACTTAAGAAACTTTGACTCTTCAAGATTCTTAGAATGACTTATAATTTAGGATGGAGTGAGTACATTATAAAATCAAACCGTTACAAAATGACGCGCACTAGGGGTAGGATGAAGTATATAACCGGCGATGCACATACTTGAAATTGTGTTGGATGGTGCGTCCGTGTATGAACGTATTCTGGTGGTTAGCAGAGATTAGCTCCGGCAGCTTGGGAGCGAGGCAAAGCGCCAACGGCTTTGAAATTAGCTTCACGAAGCTGTGTATCATCGTGATAGGTTTGTAGTCCCAGTAGGCCAGGAACTGTTGGATTATTGAAGCAGTTGCCTTGCAGAACCATCTTCCATTGCGCTTCTTCTAGAGCTCCCAAGCGGCGGCCAGCACGAACAGCGAGTCTGCGCCATTTCTTTGAACAGAGGCTTTGCGAATCGATTGAGGTCCCTGCGGTACCAGTGTCGTCGGTTCCACCGTGGGCGTTGCACGCACAGGCGGTGTGCTGTGCTCACTGCTCGGCTATCCTTTGGGGAATGCGCTAGCTAGGCGGCTGCACGACGTGTGGGTCGCCTTGGTGAGTTGCGCCGATCGAGTCCAGTCCAGGCTCGAATGCTCGATCGAGTTTGTTGGTGGCAGTCTCGGCGTCACAGGCCGTGTCCCTTCCTCAGGCCCGCTGTTAGGCGGCTAAAGGCGGGGTCCTGTCCTCCGTGCTGGTCGGCGTTGAAAGCTTCTTTCTTTGTCGCGTCCGAAGACTGCAGAGGACGTGCTGGTTTGGCTGCTTCTGCGGTCCCGATCGAGATCCCCAGGAGCATATGGGATCTCACGTCCCGCTCCACATCGGCTGGCTGGGGCTACGTGAACGAAAGCGAAGCAATCGTCCTGGAAGTGGTCCCTGCACCCTGCTGGGACGTGTTGGCAGCCCCATCTCTGCCCGCGCGTCTGTTTGGTTGATGCGGCCTTCAAACTTGAACAACCCTCCGGCCCTGGGTCCTTCTTTTTGCTTTTAGGTTTGGACGACGACAATGGCGCTTGCGTCGGCGTGGCCAGTTGTTGTGGCCTCGCTTGAGCCCGTTGTGCAGTGGGAGACCGTCTTCGTCGGGATCCGCCGTGCCGGATCCGGTGCCGCGCGTCGTGTGGCCGTAGCAGCCGCCGTGGCCGATGCGATGAGGCAGGAGCAATGTCGTTGGTGACTGACTCCACGGCTGCAGTGGAATCTCTGGACCTCGGGCCCTGTCCTCAGTGGTCAGGGCATTGCAGACAGAGTGTGTGTGTGAGAGAGAGAGGGACGCGCGGTCCGGCACGCAAGCCATCATTGACGTCCGACTCTCGGTAGCCCGTAGCCGTTTGTTTTCGCATGGATGGACGGATAGCAATCTTGCGGGGAAAGCACACGGATAGGGTCTCAGACTCAGTATGTGATATACGGAGTACACACAATGAAAGCATACTCAAGGATCGAGAACGGCGACTAAAGAGGGGTGAATGAGAACCTCAAATTTCACTCGAAAATATTCGGGCCACTCTTCTCAAAAACAACCCTAGCAAGTAAGCTTACTCCACCAGCAAGATCACGACCCTAGAGAGGGTGGATACCTTTGGTGAAGACCAAGAGGTACAGCGGATCTTCCGGAAACCAGAAACTCAAACCGTGACACCGATAGTGAGACTCTCAACCCCTATGGAGAAGAGAAGAAAGCTCACTCAAAAACACTTATGAGAACTGGTCTCAAAGGTGCTTCATTAAGTTCTCTGCGTGATTACGAAACCAGCGCAACAAACGGAACTCAATTCGGAGTCCGGACGAGGGAGAAACGGCCAAAACAGCGACGAAAAAAACCCTGAAAAACCTTACTGGAAGGCCGACGGACGCTGGCGATGGACGGTCCGTTGGGCGACGGACGGTCCGTTGGCAGAGTCCAACGCACCCAGAAAAATCAGCCCCTACTAGGGCGACGGACGCTGGCGAAGGACGCTGACAGAGGGCGACGGACGCTGAGAAGAGAGTCCGACGCCAAAATCGAAGGACGTCGATAAGCGAGGCGACGGACGCTGACTTCAGCACGCCCCAGCGTCCGACGCAAAACCCTCGAAGCGTCCGACGCTCCCGAAAACTGCACAGTGAACCCAAAAATCGTTTTCTCTTCTCCAAATCTTCCCAAAACTCAACCAAATGAACTCCAACCACAACCAAACTTTGTAGGCATGATCCTTACACAGTTGGGGAGCTAATCCTAAGAAATTATCGCTCAATTTGGTGAGAAATAAAGGGAAACGAGAATTTGGAGGAGAAGGGGCAAGAACGAAGAACACCGCAAAGAAATCGTCCGATCTACGCACTCGTGAGGTTTGAGGGGAATTCCTTCGGTGCAAAGATGCTCCTCACGAATACGAACAACTTGGTTCAAACGGATTTGCAAGAGCTACTCCCTACAAAGAGAAATCATCTCGAGAAAAAGAGGGAGCAAAAGCAAAACGCGAAGAACACAAACAAAACGGGGACACGATCAAGAAATCGAAGCCACCATGGCTTACGGAGGTTACGGCCTCCGATTCCTCACAACAAACTCAAGTTCTTATAGAGACTGGTGAAATCAACCTAGGGATCTCATGAACTAGAGAGAGAGTAGAGAGAGAGAGTTAGGGCAAAATGATTAGGGTTTAAGAGATGGGATGAGGATACCCCTTCATCCTCTATTTATCAGAGGCTTTGGCTATTTTCCAAAGACCCCCTAGATACAATGAGTGAACTACCTAGCCTAAGCATTGCAGTCCAAGCTCCGGTAAATATCTCCCTCGATTTGAATGGACGACCCCACTTCATGCCAGGAGTTGCCGTCGCCTCGACGCAACCTCCAGGATTCCGCCACGTGCCATCCCCGCTTTCTCGGAAGCTCCGCCTAGGTTTTGAGGCCCAAACCCAGGAAACCCGCCACCGGTAGCTTTGGCCTTAACTACCGAACCCCGAGTTTTGCGGCCTAAACTTGGAAACCGACGCGGATGGTTTTGAGGCCCAAACCATCAAACCACTCGACGCGAGCCACCTTATCTTCGCCCGGTCGGACTCCGAGTCCCCTGAGCCTCCGCTCGACTCGCGCATCCATCGTCTTGACTTGGTCGACTCGGTCTACCTCCATGTCTTCTCGCACTCGCCGGTGCCAACTACTAGCCACCACAGCTAGTCCGCCGGCGCCCATGGTCCCTCAGTCCGAGCCCCGCTTCCGCCCTTCACCGCTCTCAGTCCATCGGCACGGCAAGCCTCTACTCGACCTTCTCCACGCCATTGACCACTATCACTAGGCATAGTACCTCCACACCACAAACCGATAGACATGCACACATTTGCTTTCGTAAAGATTAGTAGTAAGCCACTCAAACTGAAACACTCAAATGTTGAGCAATCACTCATCACATACATGGGTACTTATCCACCATGCGTTCGCACATACGCTCTCAATATATATATATATATATATATATATATATATATATATATATAAGCCTTTGGGGGCAGATCGACAAGGCTGAAGGGAGTTCTAGGATACTAATCATGTCATGATGGACGACGGTAACGGAAATAATGATCATGGTGAAGCTGATGGTAGGGAGGACACGACGGTCACACCGACGATGACGACGAGATTATTTTCTAGCTACAAGACATGTTGTTGCGCCATACTGCTGCATAGAGTTGCTACTGAAGACTGTAAAAGATACGGAGTAGATATATAATCTACCACGTAGTACTGATACTAGACTTTATCATCACAGTTGATTCGTAGTAACCTCCTTTCACCGCTGGCTTTTGCCGACTACTACCCGTTTGTGTCCGACGTACAATCTGGCGGTGATGTCCTCTCCCGACGCGGGTAGAGCGGCGCAAACAGGCCTACACAGTGGTCCGCCCGCAGCGCGGCAGCTGCAGTCCTTCTCCTCCTCCACGCCCCACCGGTGGCCGCCGGCGTGGGTGCCCCCGCCGCTGCCTCCTTCCACCGATTCGCGCAGTGTTCCTGTGCTCCACGAAACCCTAGACGCCTCTGCTTGACGAACCCAGCTGCGTTACGAGCCACGGACGGCGCAGCACGGCTGGGCTTGTCTGCACCTGACCTCTTCCCTGCCGGCAGCACCCGCGACTCTGCTCGGGGCTGGATATGCCAGTGCCTCACTCTCTTCTCCTCTCCCCATATTGTCAATCTCTCCATTTTCCCCTCTGTGCAGGACTTCAGGTGATTGGGCCACGTGGTAAGGACACCTGCTCATGACGACATCTTTACAGCCAAGAGCACTCATTATGTGGCGACGGTAATGTTCAAACCATGTCTGTGTACAGCTCCTCTACATTTTTTTTGCCTCAAAAAAATTCTGTCAGTTTTACCATATCTAAACTTTGCAGCTGATGTTCCTCACATCCCTCGTGTAGGGCACCAGATTGGCAAGGCGAGCTGCCGCTGTGAATCAAGGAGTCCCAAGAATGCACGAGGTCTCCTATGTGATGCCCCCTAGATAACATCCCCTCTCCATTTCCCTTGCAGCTTTTCCTGAATTATTGCTGCCTTTAATTGTCATGTGACTGCGGCACGAGAGGGGTGTGTTCTCATTAAGGATGATCTATTTTCACCCTGCTACTGAAAAGTAATAATACTCTTATTGCTCCTATAACACCAATATGGTTTCCTCTGTTTATATGTGGTCATGGTTTGTTGTCTGCCTGACCATTTCAGTTCTCTTCTATTTAATCTAATAGATTGCGTTTGCAGGTCTTACTTCTCAAATGTTTGTTAAAGTAGCTTATTTAGTCTGTACTAAAAATTGGTCCTTAATCGTTGGAGGAATATTTTTAGTTCATACACACCATGGCTATGGCAGCTGGTCGTTGTCGACCTGCCATTAGCTTTGAGTCCAACCGCCCTAGCTGCGGTGACCATGACAGCCATATAAAAAAATGGAGTCTACTAATCAGCTCATATTTGTTTTCCATTTTACATTAACATTTTCTTAAAGAAATTCGTCCAGTTTTGGGATCCTAATGTCAGGTTTCGATTTGTTGCTCTCAGGTTTTGTAGCTGACTATTATGGCACTAATAGGTTATTATGTCGATGCATGTACTATGGTTCTTAAAAGTTTGTGAGATGCTGGATTTTGAAGCTTGTAGCTCAACCTGAAATGGTATGCTTACATTTGTTCTGCCGATAGTCTAATTATTTTTTCTTGGTATCCATCATTCAGAGTGGCTTCAAAAAGAAAATGCCTTTGGATGATCTGTGTACCTATAGTCTGTTTTGTTTCAGCTAGGAAACCTTCGATTCAGCAATAGAGTCCAACTAAAGGTTGTGCCATGGTTAACCATATCACTTACAGTAATAGGCCCACACAATTTATGTTCAAATCAAATTTTCCCACACAGTTTATGTTGAGATCAATTTTCTTTTCTCCATAAACTATTTTGCTATGTGGATTGATCTCTGCTAAAACTAAACACCGGTCAGATTTATGATAGAAGATACTTCATACCTTAGTTTCCATTGACTTTTTCGTTTGCCCTCATTCAATGTTTAACACAACAAATAGAGTATCTTTGGCCTCCCTGCTAAATCTCAACATGGTTTAATAATCCTAATTATTTGTGCTCTAATAGCTTCATGTATCTTTAGCTCGTATTAGTTTTCGTATGATCTTGTCATCTTACCTCCATTATACAGCCCAAAGAAACGGCTGAACAGAGGCACACAGTCCCTGTTTATTTTGAACAGTATAAGTTCTTCTCTATTGTTGCACGACAAAGTTAATCATACCGAATCTCAGTTATGATCACGCATTGGCGCAATTGGGTAGGAGACTGCAGCAAAGTGCTATTTGGCATTCTTGTTTTCCCTTTTGTATTGAGCATCTTGTAGCTTGGGATTGTAACTCGGTTCATCCTGAATCAAAGTTCTCCCCTTTCGCAAAAAAAACAGCACATTGATTAGGTTGCAGTAGTTAAGATCATGTTTCAAGCTTTCTTCTTGCTACAATTTAGTTTGGTTAACATACTACATTGATGCTTCCCTTCCTAGCAAGGCATCTGTGGCCTACACTGAAAGCAAAATGCACTGGTAGTTGATTCTGTGGTAAATTGTAAATTTAATACCCTAAATAATTGCAGGATGTTTTAGTCTTCGTGTGAGATAAAATCCTTTGCTTCAAGTGCAGTTGTGCTCTCTAAAAAAAGTACAGTTTTGGTCTTAAATAAAGTTTTAATATGCACACTGTAGTATGCATGCCTCACATATCTGAGTGATGCTATCTAATATATAGGTGATTTCTCAAAGCTGTTTACTGAGCAATTCTGATGGCTTTGTATACCAGGTTCGTGTGAATGCATATTTGGGTGGGTACATATATGTTTGTGTAATCATGCGTGTGTTATATATTTGTGAAATAACTTATGGTACTGTCATTTCTAATTTTAAGTCGCTTTTTCCAGCTTCATTGTGCCGCAGCAACGATGGATGCCCTGTTAAGTTCCTTCTACTGTTTGGCTTGTAATCGTCCACGCCATGTGTTTGTAACATTCCCTATACAAGATTACGACAACTCTCCATGCAAGGTTACGACAACTCTACATTCACTTTTAGCATATTTGTTTAATTTGACCCATTTAGTGTTATATGGCCCCTTTCGTAGCCGCTGATTCTACCTGAGTTCATAAGATCTTCTTTTTGCCAAAAAAACTTAGATCAATGAACAAAAGCCTGAGGTACACCTCCTTCCCCAAATGTCTAACTTCAGATACAGTTATGCATCACCATAACAACGTTCAATGAACACATCAATGTCTGAGGAGTCTAAGCATGAGGCAAAATGCGATACCTGTGCTGTTTCCTCGTGACATGGACCAAAATAGGTAAGTGTTCCTTTATTGTGGTTCAAATGTCTTATTTCATTTGTTTGGGGAACTGGTACACCTGCATCTTGAAAAGTTGCCCTTCTCAGGTCTGATTGGTGACCAGCTATAGATAGTGCTATTTCTGAATCTGCCATTGTGACCTAAAGGTTCTGGCTAAACTAGGATCCAAAAAAGGTTCCTTTTGGTGCCATTCCTAACACCTTTGCTGTTAAAGTCTCATGTATTATCCCAACAGGGTACTGACGTACTGTGCAGCTTTGGTGAATTCTGCTCATCCATCCTACATGTCTGTTCCCTGTCATAACTGCTATTAGTCTTATATATGAAAGCGGTTACTTAGATATAGATACCAGTACAATTATTTCAATAAGAGGTCCTTGGTTATTATTATTTCATCTATTTTAGGTGGCCAGACCACTCTACCATGCACCATGGCTGGATAAATTTTTTTTTGCAGGCCTATATGTTATAGATGAGCATTCAGATTTTAGAACCCTAACTTAATTACTCTAAAACATAGTCTAATCTAGACATACAATTTCTGTTATTGTCATTTGTTTGCGATCTTGCAAAACACAACCATAGTCCTGCGCATCACATACATGACACTGTTTTTTACCAACAAAAAGAAAAACAAATGAAATATAGTTCAACAGTTTGAACTCCATCGTTTATTGATTCACTGTATTGTTTCTTATACCAGGTGATGCCACCGAACAAAATGTTGGCTTCACCGTTTGGTGACATGCGCAGGCTTTATATTCCACACATGCAAGACATCCAATATTTTTTTGGCATCTCCTGTAGAATTAAGGGTTCGATACTACCCCAGCAATTGGTCGCCCTTAGAAGCCCCCATGTTCCTGAGACTGTTGTTTCTGTATGGCCGTGTAACAGTTACGGTTAATTAGCTATGGACGTGTAATCTGATCGAAGACTTAACTATTTGTTTGTTGGACCTGATATGCTACGTACTCTCACACATGAACTGTTTGCAAATTTGGACAACGGTGCAATAGATAACTCTTATATATATATATATATACACATCATTATAGTATGCAATGTATGTATCTTACTCGCGCCCGGCGCGCCCTTTGTACTAGTTGTCTTTCAACCACGAATAAATCACCGCCCTCTCCGTGATTCAGCTACTGTTCATACGTAGGTAACTATTCATACGTAGAGTAGTACTACGTATGATCCTGCTGCTACTGACCACCGAAACACTGTTTGTGAGCCCTTCCTTCCGCCGCCCGAGGCTTTCCTTAGTCAAACGCGGATTTTTTTGTGCTAAACAGAACCAGCCACACGTAGAAATCGTCGCCAGCACCAAGCCATCCATCCCCAACCTGCGCTTCCTCCGTCACTGCGTCGCCTAGCCTTCTCCGCTCTAGCATCTCGCGCCGGTCGCCGCGTCTTCTCTGTGTACCTTCCTCCTCTTCCCTCCATCCTGTCGTCCCCTGGCTCATCCAACACAGCTAGCTACTACCACCGTCTCTCCTCGTGCTCCTCTTGCCTCGCCCTGGCTGCACGGCTCAGCTGCCGCCACCGCCTGCTCCTCCTACATATGGACAAGAGCACCGCTGATGGTGGACCTCAGTAAGGATCGCTGTAGCGCAGGTTGGCACTCGCGTGCGGCCAACGATGGATGGGACGGGCAGCGGACCTTCGGCCCGGCGATTGCGTTGTGCTCATGCTCCGCTCTCCCCAGGCACAGCGGGACGACGAGACCTAGGGCCAGTCTCCCCTCCCGCACGCTAGGCTCACCAGGTACTCATATATGCATTTCTTCTCCTTTCATTTCCATGTTCTTTCTGATCTACACCTGATTTAGTTTTTTGCTTTGGTCAACTCAGTTTCTTTGGGTGCCTTCCACATAGACAGCTTAGGAACTGAGGAACAACAACGTCGCTTTCCTGCAAACTTTCTCAAGACAATGTAGGTTTCTGTGCTTAAACTTCCCCCAACAGCAAAATAATGTTTTGAGATGTTCACTATCCGTCTATACCCATCATGCCTTTAGATTCATTTCTATACCTTCCATTTGTTTTCTTTTCCAATATAGCTTCCATGATCAATATTTACTTTTACTTCATTATTCACTTAATGGTAAAAACATGAAGCTATAATCGCCGTGTGCTAATTTGCTATGCCATTCTGCCCTCATCTGCGTACGAATCAGCCAAAAAAATTGCGCTTGTGTGTCTTAGTAGCAGCAAGTGGGCGAGCAAATAAACATGTGCCAGTTGCTAACAGACTGCTGCCTTTGTGCTTGTGCGGCCCAGCATTGGTCAGGTATCCCGTTGTTCTCCCCTCATGACTTTGGTGGATATTGAATCTGTTCAAAGCCATGATCAAGTTATACTTATACATACTATTTTCATCTAGCTCGTGCTTTAGCCACAACATCACCAGACCAAACATGTTGCTGAATTTTCACGTGTTATGACATTTTGATTCAACCATCCGTTTAACTCTAAGGATATTACTTTCAGTGATGTCAAAAAGGATTAGGTTGCTAATTATTTTTCTTCTCTTTTTCTTGTGCTCTTTTGAGGTTTTTGGGTTAAGAGGACATCCTCCCATGTGCTGATGATTGATGGATTCAGTTCCACATCTGTCTCTAAGAAGAAAGCAAAGGTAAAAATAGACAATTTTATTTATAGAATCACCTCTGTGGCGATTGATTCCTTGATATTGGTCAGTACACATTACTCTTGTGTTATATTGTGCCTCCTTATCCTATAGTGCAATCCACGCCTTTATTTTATTAAGTACAAAATATGGCTACAGGTTGGGCAAATCAATGTTCTAACAATCTTTACCAAGTTCTTTCCAAATCAATGTCCTATCATTTTTCCCAAGCCTCAAAAACAGTGTGTGGTCAGTCAATAGCATATTTGAGGATCCATCTTTACTTGGATACATTTACTGTCACTCTTTTCTATATGTACTACCTGTATGGTCGTGGAGCTCCCTGCTGTGTTGCCTGTTAATCCATCACCTTTCATCCTTGTGCTTTAGAGGGGTCTCAGCTGACAGAGGTGAATAGCTGAATGAGTTTATGTTGTTGGTGTTATTCTCTTTGCCCACCATGAGTTTATGTCTCAGGGGACAATAATACTTTGGTTCATTTTCAGGCCATGATGAAATACTGCATAGATATTTCTGCCATACCAATTTCAGTTAGATGTAGGCTTACTGAAAATTCTCACTGTAAAGATTCGTTGTTCCTTTCTTTGGTCTTTGGGGATATAACCTTACTCAGATCTTATTGCTTTCGATAGGAGCTTTCTTTTGTAGTATCAAATATGTTGAACCAATTTATTTGTGAAAATTCACAGATGCTATACAAAACACTGTGAACAAGATTAGGACACCTATTCATCTTTGTAGGTCCATATCCCAAAGTAAATGTGTCCATGTATGCACACAGGTTTAAGAGTTATTCTTCACTGGTGGTACATATTTGGCAGGGCTAAAATAAACTTTCCTTTTGGTAGCTCTATAATCTTTTATTTTAGACCTGTATATGCCTAACCTTAAATAGCAATACAGGTTCAAATTTCAAGTTATATTCTCTCCAGTTCATACTTAATGTTTACTCTACTTTCTTTGTGTCTGTATTCATCACCAGGTGAAGGTTCATATAGGACCCAGATTGGTTGATCATTATTGTAAAAAAGCTTGGCATGGTACTCCTCATTTTATAGAATTCAGTTCCTTCACAGCCAGAATATGGAAATCACCCATACTGATTGGTGTGTGCATATTTGTCTTTCATTCCTTTGGTCAATCAAAAGGGAACAACTGTCAGTCCAAAAACCTTCCCATTCTCAGTTGCCTTGATTTTTCATAAGAATTTAAGTTTAGGCATTCATGCTCTGTTAGTATTATTGTCCCAATTTTGCTTGCCTTTGCTATTGTAAGCTCCCCTTTTTAGGTTTATATGGTCAATATGATTTTATTGCTTTTGCAGCATGTAACATCAGCAACATGTCTAATTCAGTAACCATATGCCTATTATTTACATGTAATGTATTCACCTTTTTTTAAAAAAAATTCCAGCAAATCAACTAGGAGTCGGTGCCTACCTACATCCTTACAGGACAATAGACAGAGAGGAGAGGACTACTAATGGACATGGATATATAAATAGAGAATAAATTACTAAGGACGCCCAACGTTTTTTCAAGAGGATCCTTTGTAGTTATTACTTACATGTCTCAATAGGATGTGTATTGTTCACATATGAATACATGGCTTCTTAATTTTACGTTCAACTTTTTTTTTTTGCATTTCTTTGGCATCCATGGCTGGCCATGCTGTGGATTTCTATTTTTTTTGGTCCACTGCACGTGAAACAATATTGGAAACAAAATGTTTATACTTTTTGGCCAGACATGCATGACCGAACTACCATTTTTTAAACAATTTGTCAAAGAAAATGTTTGTTTTCCATTTTTTGGCCAGATTTACTCTTCTATGTTAATCTGCTACTAAATTTTATGATGTTTAGTTTCTGTTGGACTGGCCGGCGCAGCGGTAGCGCGCCTTTCGTCCTAGTATACTAAAATAGGAATGGTTTTTAACAGTTTTAAAACACCTTCGGTAAATAGAGTGTGCGTACTACAAGCTTAATGCACGGCCGTGGTGTAGCTGCTCCAACTATTTATGCAAGTTCAACATAAAATATTATCTCCCGCATTAGGTCATTATGCAACACACAAAAAAAAGCAATAAATACACTTAAGAGACCAGAACATCTAGTTGATTTGGTTGGGCGTTTTGAAGTCGCACGCATCTTTTTTGCAATGATCTCTTCTGAGAAACAAAGTGATTCATCTAGGTAACATGTAAGTGAACTCTAAACAGAACAAATGATTCATCTAGGTAACATGTAAGTAAACTCTAAACAAACCAAAATGTGGCCTGTTTGTACTGTAATTAGGTAAGCTAATGCTCCACCATTCAAATTATAGGAAAGAAAATGAAAATGATTATGGAATCAATTGCTTTACTTCCTTGGAACCAGCATGTTGCATGTCCGATAAACAGTACAATATTAACAAAGGAATCATTAATACGTCAAAAGACCTCAATATACAACAAGCGGGACGTGCAGCAATGTAGACAAGCAAAGCACGCCACCTAAGCATTTAGGATCAGACATCAGCATGTATCGTTATATAACTGTCAACCATCACACCAGATTAGTCAGTTCTCCAGCGTCCAAATTCAACAGCTCAGCTTTAACTCACTCATCCAGCATAGTGTATGACGGTAGGTCCTTCACCTCCACCACATCATCTAGAACCAGTTCGCGCTCCAGTTGAGTTCTTGTTGATTTCAAGACCTCCTGGTACAACGAAACCAGACAAGTAAGAATGCCACTATCTTAAAACAAACAAAGAACGATCAATCTACTGAACACGCAAGAAGCTAACATTGAATTCCATATAGGAGGCACGTTTCGCAAGCCACTGAGCATCAAGCAGCCGAAAGGCCACACAGTACAGGTGGTCAAAGGTATTCTCATCCCGTTCAAGCAATTCCAGGAAACGAATTCCATACTTTGAAGATGGAACACCTACAAAAATACGACATTGTTCAAACCACGAAATACGGACTATGCTGTAAAGGTGGTTTGGAATGGAAAATTACTTGACTTCAGATCCAACATCTGAACCAGCATGAATGAAATGTTGATACCAGCAACTGCGAAAGGGTACTCCCAATCTGCTCTCTGCCCTTGCCCTTTGCTCAGAAGTATTTGAAATGAATTCTGTACCAGAATATATGTAATGGTGAATGGTCAAAAATCAAGAAATTAGAAGGACAACAGAAACTGTTATCAGATATAAGATCTTTACAGGGTAGTTTCTGACAAAAAAGATGAGGTTCTCCAATGATACGAGTCCACCACCCCTGTATAAATGCGATCAGTATTAGATGGGTTTATCAACTGAGTTTAACTTCTCCATGAGAACATTCTCCTTAAACATTCAAATTACAAGAGAGAACCTGAAATCAGTAGATGGATCATTGCCTTGCCAACCCATCTGCTTCCATAATTCTGATTTGAGGGCGGAATCTCACGAGTGGGGTAAGCTAAACGCCAGAGTTGCCTCAAGGCGTCCTAATAATGATAAGGCCGATCAATTATCAATTAATTTGCTTGCATGAGATGATGTCAACCTAGAAAACCAATCTATAGGTTATACATACTTGATGTTCAATACGGGAGCCATCAAAAGGGATTTGCAATCTGTGTCTTAAAGTATTCAGCCTTTGTTCCTGGAAAGTTGAAGGTTCAACATTATATATTAAACTAATAACTGCAACCCTATTATGTACCTTTCTTTACATTACCTGTAGAGGGCTAAGATATACTGGATTGATTTGGTTCTCTGAAGAGAAGGGGAATAATCTACCAAAGATAGATCCTGAACTTACAATAATGCTTGCTGCATAGAAGACAGTAAGAAACTAATATTAATTTTTGTAAGGAAAGACACTAATTTTGTCACAGTTTATGAAAGAGTAGTAATTAGGGATGCAAAGCGGCAGCCCGCGAGCCCACATACATCCCTAGTAGTAACATGGACTATCTAACTAGAATCACCAAATGTGTAAACAAGATGAGCCCCTACATTCTGATGCTACAAATTGTTATGCCCATTGAATGTTACCCTGTGAATATATTGTTTTCAGTTTTTATTTACAACTTCTAGAAATATAGTGCTAAAGACTCGTGCATGGACCTTTGACTTATGAAAATGTACTCATTATCCTCTTAGCTATATGTGTTAATTGCTAGAATTATTTGCAATAGGTTCTCAAGAAAAGGAAAAAAGAAAAACTTTTACATTATTTCTAAAGGATGATGGCAATATCAAATAATGAGAAGAATACTAGCATAAGATCAGCTGCATCCAAGCATCCCCTGATCTCTATACCAACAACCAAACTAAATTCTACTCAATCTATTTCGAAATTTTGAATGCACAAAAACAGAACCAAGTATGTTTGCATTCATCCAGTGCACATTAACCAGCAATCTTGTCATGGAACATTGGTTGTCCTGGAATGGGAGGTGTCAAATGTGACACAATAGTTTGTATACAGTCAATAGATATTCATTTGAAACAAGGTTCTGGGGGTCCAACTGAACTCCATGGCCATGACCACAGCCAAGTCCACACGGCCAGTAGTTACTTCAAACAGAGGGATGATACCAAATAGCACATTTTGTATTTGTTTAGCAGGGGAAACGCATGCATGTTGAGTATGTGAACAAGAACAACTGAACACAGGCATATTAGACTAGAATTTCAAGTACGAGAGTTGGCAAAGTATGTAGGTTGCTAAGTGCTTAAACAAACTAACCATTAAACTAATATTTAGTAAAGGCAACATAGGATTAAAGAGCTGGCCAGTAAATCCTATCAAAAGGTATATAAAATCAGCAACTGAGAAAGGGATGATAACAGACTATAACTGTCAGGCATCGATGAATTTAATATTAACATAGTTGCTAAAATGAGAATTACCCAACCATTGCGCCCATTGTGCAATCAAGTTTGAGAAAAGAAATGACCAGTGTAGTTGTTCTTTCTTTCTATCATCATCCCACAGGTCCTGTCTTCGAGGATCATACACCTATAAAAGCCCCAAAAGTTTACTGATGCTTTACCAGAAAATACAGAATCCTGCATTCATGTAAGAAACTGTAGGAAAGTATAGAGGAAATTGTGAACCAGAAAAAAGACTAACCTCTGATCCAAAATTGTCATCGCTGGACTTCCCTAACAGAGGTTCATTGAGGGAATCAGCATTGGATATGTCAACATGCTCGTTTTTCCTTCCATCAAGGTCTCCATGATGGAGTCGCCGCCTCATATTGGTAGTTGACATGAAGATCTAAACTTACAAACCCGATTAAAAAACAATGGTGCAAAAAATGAGAAGTTGTATTACTTTAATTGGCTGCAGCAGAACCCTAATACAAGATAGCATACAGAACATCATGCATTCATGAGCAAAGCATCCAACCATAAGCTTCATTCAGAGTCTGCGAATGGCACCGATGTATTGAAAGAACAACCCAACAGAGGGTTGATTCTACGGACAATACATGGCATGAAAATTTGGAGAATCTACTTGTTTTGAGTTTGTAATCTATTTCTGTTGGGAGTTCTCAAAGGTTATGTGGTTGCACAGGAACACCGGAAGCAGCCCAGAAACATCATGCCCAAACAATTCATTCAGGGTCTCACAAAACTTAAATAGCAAGGTTTATAACACTTAAGCTTGAGCAATACACAGGGCAACGCAAGTACGCAACGCTGCCAATCAGACGTTCATCAAATCCCCTTAAGAATGCAGCAATCCAACCAAGCTGTTCTCCCAAAGTTCGAAACCCTAGTTCCCTAACGTTTCAATTTACCTGTACAGTCCGACGCGTAGCTCGACCCTTCAGCTATACGGCTGTACCACTACAGCGCGCCGAACAAATTCAGAAAGGCGGAGCGAAGAGAAGAATCGAACTCACCGACGGGTCCTGGCCGCGCAGGCGAAGAGGAAGAAGCCGTCCTGCCCTGCCTTAGCCTAGGGAGAGGGAGAGGACTCGTCTCGAGAACTGGAGGTCGATTCGGCCTCCCTCGATGCTTTAAACGCGAGGAGAGATAGGAGAAGGGGAAGGGGGAAAAGGAAAGAAGGTGCGGGGAGGAGAACCTTCGGTGCAAAGGAAGTACTCCTCCTGCATTGACTTGGCCGGCTGGCACTGCCTGCTATTGAGACGACGAACCCCTATGGGCCACAGTTAGCGTGTGGGCCGGTTTGGTTGGGATGCTAGTAGAGCCCAAAAACTGCTTTTATTTTGAGCCCACAGACTCATCGCACGCAAAGCCTGGAGAGAAGGGGACGGCGTTACAGCAACAACTCGGACGGCGGCAGAAGCGCTGGGGTCGGACGGCGGAGAAGGCGACCTCGGACGCGCCGGCGGGGTGCCACTGGCGGCGCAGGGTCGTTGTGCAGGTGCGGACGCCTGCGGCGCGCCATCGTGCGAGGCCCACGCCGCCCGCGCGCGCGGGGGTTGGGGAAGGGAAGGGGCCGCCTTGCCCCTACTGCGTCGGCGCAGGGATGGCAGCAGGTGCTGGTGCCGCCTCGAGAGGGAAGGAGAGGGAGAGAGATAGGAAGGGGAGATGCCGTGCTGTGCCTCGAGCAGGGAATTCAAAACTGTTCGGTTACCGAACGGTTACCGCGGTAACCGCTCGGTAACCGACAAACCGGTCGGGACCGGTTCGGTTTCGGTACCGGTTCGAATTCAAATTTCAAATTTAAAAAAAAAATCGAAAATTTTGAAAAAATTTCTAAAAATAGTTCATGATTTATAGAGTCGAATGGTGTACAAATTTTTCAAATTGGAGTTCGTTTGCTATTTATTTTGACGTGTACAAGTTTAAAAAAAAAGAAAAAAGATCTTTTCTATTTTTTTCCAAACTTGTACGCGTCAAAATAAATAGCAAACGAACTCCAATTTGAAAAATTTGTACACCATTCGACTCTATAAATCATGAACTATTTTTAGGAATTTTTTCAAAATTTTCGATTTTTTTTTTCAAATTTGAAATTTGGCTTGGGGCGGTTTGGGGCGAAACCGTCGGTAACCGGCCCTAACCGACCGGTTACCGACCCCAAACCGTTTGAACTACGCCGTTTGAATTCAAAATCCAAACCGTTCGGTTTGGTTCGGTAACCGGTCAAACCGGTCGGTAACCGCCCGACCGGCCCCCGGCGGTTACCGAACCCGGTTCGGTTTGGTAAACCCTGGCCTCGAGAGGGAATTTCTTTTCCGATAGGGAGAGGGAGAGGTTTTTTTTTTTTGCAGCGAGGGAGAGGTTGAGGAAGGGGAAGGGGATCAGTTGCGGAGTATCTATACCTAATTATTTTATTATATTATATAATAATAAAAAGCCAAAATTTCTCTCCACCCTTCTAATTTTCGTCCGGTCTCCCTCTAACTAATCGGCACTATTTTGTTTCCGGTTGTAAAACAAATACGAGTACAATACTATTACATTATATTTCCTCTTTGGTCAGGAATCGTACCAATAACAGAGAATCCGAATCCAAATCAATACAGACGGAATCCGAATCCAAATCAATTACAAATCAATACAGTACAACAAAGCATAAAAGAACACCTCGGAGGCGGAGATCTAGCTGGACTACGGTATGGAATCGATGGATTTGCAAAGAGAAATAGAGAGGGTGGATAAGATGCGCGGTCAGAAATAATGTGCTTCTGTCCTTCAATCCAGATGGAGATACCTGACTTTTTTATCTGGGCTTTGATGGGCCGAGAACAAAAATGTGGCAGTTAATATTTTAGAGATAAATTATTTTTAACATTTGAACATATAAATATATTTATGATAAACTATTCAACTTAACTGCTCTCTAAACAAACAATTATTTATTTCAATAATATGTGAAAAATTCATTTCAAAGAAATAGGAATAGCTAAGGACTCCGTGGTGACAGAGTCTCTTTTTCACTAAGACCCAAAAAAAAAGGAAAAAAGTAATGGCGCATGTAAGGAAAGAGAATAGGAATAAAAAAACAATGGACTCTGTCACAAACTATTCTGGTTTGTAGGGAAAAAAATAATAGAGAAAAATATAGAAATAAAAAAATAGCAATGGACTCTATTACGAACTCATCTAATTTTGGACTCTGAAAAGATCAAGTATTTAACTTAGAAAATAGCAATACAATAAGCTCATGCTGATAAAAATAGGTTAAAATTTTGTCTATTTAATATTAGGTATAGACATACATTAAAAGGTAAAATATGCATTAAAAGGTAAAATATGAATAAATATTTAATACTTATGTCCACGTTTTACATTAACATTTATTTTTCTTCTCCCGTTGCAACGCACGGGCAAATTTGCTAGTAATAATAAAGAGTCAAAATTTATCCGTGGTATGACCTCCTCTAACTAACCCCGTAAATGTAAAACTATCTATATATATATATGGACATAGGTTTTAAGAATCCTAATCTGAATATATATACATATCTCCAATCCAGAATTAGTTGAATACATGAGTCCTAATCTATCACGATAGAAAAAAAAGATAAAAGTAGAAATAAATCTGGTCACCGGAGTCCTATCCAATTTGGTCTCTAGCCATCAAATATGTAGAAAGAAAACTATGTTGTCTGAACAAAAGAGAGATACGAATGTTTCCTAATTCCTACTATCCTCAAACATTTTTATGAACTAACAAAAAAAAAAGTAAAAAAAATGATCGTACCATAGATGTTCTCCGGATCCACAGCGCCGTCAAACAGAGGCGGTCCCGTCTTTCTACAGTAGATGAATCCGATCCTGCTGCAGTCATGTAGGAGTAGGAAACGAACGAACAAAATAGATCAACGTCCAACTAATTGAATCCCGGTCCTATTCGAACACATAGAAATATACATCTCCACGTCTTCATGGCCTTATAAATCTCCACGCACGTATCATGATAGTAACACCAAAATCACCCGACTTTTTCATTCGCTCTCCCTCCTTGATCAATGATGATGTTAGACATGGTGGACGGCGAGAACGATAATTTCCTCGACCAGCAACCAACAGAACAAGGTGACAACTTCATCTGTGATGAAGAAGATTTCTTTGACCAGCAGCAGGGCAAGGCGATTACCGGTTAGCAAAAGATGATGACAACCTCATGTTCGACGATGGCGCCAAGGTGACGATGAGTTCATATCAGATGACAAAGACGAACACCAAGACGAAGACTTCGATTAACAACGATTGGATCAAGGCGACCTCTTCACGGCCCTTCTGACGGGACGATTCACAGCTACACTCGACATACTTTTACTCACGAGTCTGACGGTGTGTTGGCGCGTACTTGGAGCATTACACGTAAGGGACGGCTGAGAGAGGACCCTTTCTCCGTACCTGCTTATACTACTTGCTCGATCACATCGACGACGAGTACCCATGCCGGTGCACGCGCCGCTAGCAGCAATGTCCCATGTGAATATGAATAACTATGCAATACTCCCGTATAGTTTTTTCTCCCATTGCAACGCACATACATGTTTGCTAGTAAATAAAAAGAAAGAAAAAGTATTGTATTAGGAGTACTGATATTTCGTTTTTTGACTTTTAAAAAATGACATATCATTATTGAATCATGTGATAAGCTAGATAGTTCATCATCATATGATAATTAGCCATATATTCTAAGCTATGTCATTATTGGATCAAATCATTAGCTTAGTTATAAACTACATCATGATATGCCCGCCTCGCCAGCACTTCGGCGGCAACCATCACGGGCGACAACAACCATCGGCGGGTCGCGGGCCTTTCCAACCGGTCGGTGGAGTCTTCCAGCCGGCTGGTGGGAATGTCCAGCAAGCTTTCCAGCCGGTCGGGGGGGGGGGGGGGGTCTTCCAGCCGGCCGGGGGAGCTTTCCAGTCGGCCCGAGGAACGTTCCAGGCGGCCGCAGCGACGTCGGCGACCGGGGGGGGGGGCACGACAAGCTTCCACTCGGCTGGACCGGCGGCGGCAGGGTTCCAACCAGCAAAACCGACGCCATCCTTCCAGCAGCCGTGATCGGCCAGCAGGACTCTCAGCCGGCTACGGCCGGTCATGAGGGGTTTCGGCAGGCTGCGTCTTCTGAGGTCATCCCTGGTAGCCAGCCGTCGGTGGAGGGTGGTGGTGTTCACGAGCAGAGCAAGATGGTGCTTCCGGATCAGGCAAAGAAGGGTGTACAAACCGCCAAAGGTACAAGAGAAGCTCCAGAGTCGTCTCAGCAGGCTAAACCAAAGAGTAAGGGTAAACCTTTCTGCTACAAGTGTCACGTTAAAGGTCATACCATGAACGAATGCACGGCTATCTTGAGTTGTGAAATTTGCTGTGGCGATCATGTGACTAAGGTTTGTCCCAACTTTAAGAATATGAACATCAATGATATTCCATGTGGGTATGCTGTTCCAGGTCTGGGATTTTATTTTATCCCAGTTACTGAGGTTCCAAAAGTGACTGCAGAAAATGTAGCGGATGTGGTTCGTGTACTAGAATGTTCTATTACTGCTGATCAGTTAGCAGTGGAACTTGATAGACTACTACCAGATAAGCACAATTGGGAAATTGAGTTGAAGGGCGCTGATGCCTTCACTACTAATTTTCCATCGGCAGAGTACTTGGATTGTGTAGTTAATTGGGGACCTATGGATACTAAGTCGATTAATGGCAAGATCATTTTTGAGAAGAATGCAGACAAGGAAGTTTACAAATATGAAATTGATAAGGTCTGAGTGCAGTTTCGTGGCTTACCCAGGGAGCTTCAGGAATTTCCTATCATATGGGTTATTGGCACTATTCTAGGTATTCCTAAAGCTACCGATCTAAAGTTCACCAAGAAATATGGTAGATGCAGAATGAAGATAGCAGTGATGGATCCCACTCTTATACTAGATCTAGTGGATGTGGTGATTGGGGATTTCATTTATGACTTACAATTTAGAGTTGAGGAAGATCTTGCAGGCAGTGAGCCATATATTATTGATATAGATCCTACTGCGGAGGAGGGGAAGAAGAAAGATGGTGATAATGGAGATCCTATGGAAGAGGATGGAAAAAAAGGCAAAGATCCTGAGGCCAAGGGTGCAGCTGATGGTTCACTACCGGAGGTTGGCAATGAAAAGAGTGGCACCCCTAGTATTGAACAGACATCTCAGGACCAACCTGAGGAACCCTCTTTATGTGTAAAAATTAAAGAAAAAAGCAAGCCTACAGTACAACTATCTTCTAACAATGCTGGACAGTGAAAAGCAAAGTTAGTGTCAATTGAGAATGACTCTGGGGCCTCAAAGAAGCCGGTGGTGAGTGGAACACCGTCTCCTGTGAGGTTAAGCAAGCGGAACGCAACCTCTGTAGACCAGGACTCACTGGAGCGGGCTTCCATTCTTAAGGCGCGCAAGAATTTGGATATTGATGCTTCAAATAAAGGTACTTTTTCGAGGAACTCACTGGCTACGCCAGTGGACAAAACTGCAGCGGCATGATAAATAGAGAAAGCATCTTGTTGGGGTTGCTCACTATCTGGAGACTTCATCCTTGCAGTTCTTTAGGTCCTCTGGATGACTTACATCAAGAAGTATTTTGTCACATCTAGTCAAGTATCTTCTTTTTTTTAAGTTTATTTGAAGGTCTTTTATGTTGTCTAAACGTTGTCGAGATTGTAAGGTTGGTGCGGACTGAGTTCTTGTAATAATTGGTCTGATTGTATCTTTCGATAGATGAAGCCGGATATTTTATCCATTATCTAAAAACAATACGATCAGAGGTATACCTCTTATGAACCGGGAACTTAAAATTAACTATCCGCGTTCCACGTACCACGTTCCTCGTACCTATTTACCGGAACTTTTTGTGACTGTGCTCATGCGTCTCCGAGTCCGACATGGCCATATGACTTCCCATCTTCGCGCTCATGTTTCTCAATCCGCGCGTGCACTTGGATTTCGGAACGGAGGACCGATTCCACCAAGGAGAACCTACACCCAGTGCCTCACACCGCGCCATCCAAACAAAGCATTGAATACAACACCGCTCGTCCTAGCGCAGCCGCCGAAGAATGTAATACTACACTGATAGGAGAGCCGCGCCGGCCATGGCCGCCCACGTTCCCGCCGTTCGTATCGCCAGCTGCGTCCAGATCGCCAGGGTGGTCACGGAGGACATCACCCTCCGGAGGCGGGCCTCGCGCCAGCTGCGCACACCGGAGCTCGTGAAACAGACGCTCGCCAAAGACGTGCTCCCCTGATCGGCAATCCATTCAGCCGCGGCGTCGTCGTCGTTTCGGTGGCTGATAAGCGGTTGTCGTTTCGGTGGCTGATAAGCGGTTGTTTGATAAGTCAAGCAAACAGTAGTCCGCAACCGCAAGCAAATCTGCGCGCACGTGTCGGTGCACTGAGCGGCGTCCGCGTCCTGGGTCTGATAACACCTTCCAGTGTCCCGCCGTTCCCGTGGTGTTCCGCGCTCTGCCGCCGCCCCGCAAGCCGATGTGGAGTGGCGCCGTGAAAGAACGAGATCGCGAGCTGCCAGCCAGCAACGAAAGTGTCCGCGGCGGCGGGTGGGCGTTGTTGGAGATAGGCGGCCGGTCGCTGATCCATATTTAATTTTTTGTGGCCTTATGTATATGTATACGGAGTATCTTGGTGGTGAATGGAATTCGGCCTTTTGAAATAGGATTCTGGTGGATAGAAATACAAGCGATGCTCACCTACATCGTTTCAACTTATTTTAGCTTATTCTTTCACATAATATTATTTAATCAGTCATAATTAATCAACTTTTGTACCAGCCGAACAAACCGAACAAAGCCGTCATTTGCCCAAAGCATTGCAGCTAGACCAGTACTTGTCTAAAATTAGATAAACATCAGCACATCGTGCTGCTACTCTGCTAGCTTATGAAAATTTAATAAATCTCATGCTTAAATTATTTTTGCCTAGTTTGATCATTTGTGCTACTCTTCGTAACAATAGATAACCTTTTGCGGGGCATTTCATTTTTTAGAAGGTACACAGTAATAGGCTTCTTTCTAGCTACTATCAACATGTCTCCAAGATACTTAGAACTACGGGGTTGTTTGGATCGGAGCCACACTCCACCACGCCACGCCGGTGACCCGCCATCATTTATTTGTGCAGTGGTTTGGACATAATAGTGTTTAGCAGCCACAACACTTTGGTAGAGTTGGTGCTCTCAGTTCTCGCCACACTCTGTGGCCATGATTTTTACCGCCACCGTATATGGCGCTGCCACAACATACCATAATTTAGGTTGGTAAAAGGTGGTGTAGAACCAAACAACCCCTACATATTTTAGAAGAACCGTTTTTTTAAAAGATCATAGAGGTTCGAAGTGAACCATAATAAGCTCTATAAAACACCAAAAAATGCCAAAAGCCCTATGTAAACACTAAAATCCCACCCACAACAATGGACTATGCAGGGTTTTTTTCCAGCAATCTGGCACAAGCTACACAAACGAACCTCCCACTCTCTACTTGAACCCAAATAATTTAGATCTAAACTTGAGAAGAACCTCCCATAAAATTTGTCATGAAATAGAAAGCTTATATTAGAAATTGAGAAGGGAAATCTAGAAGCTCTAATTTTTGGAAAAAAAAATATAACTCAAACATCAAACCAAAATGAGAGTGCCCAACTTCTGATCCAAATTTTGATGAGTAGAATCAACGAAGTACTCCCTTAGTCCCTTAATGTTGGTCGTTCTAGCTATGGTAGCTTGTTCCTAAATAATTGTTGTTGCATAGGTGTGTCATCCTACCATATGCAGTAGTGGCCCCGTTTGGTAAGGCTCGTATCGGCTTCAGGTTCTCTCACGTATTCACTGTTGAGACACTATTTGTGAGAATAGGAAAAGCTAGTTTTTTTTTTTTCCAAATCAGCACCCTTCCCTCCCTTTCTCATTATATTTTGCTTCAAGCTCTGGCGTTGCTTAATGTGTCTTATATTTTTCAAAAAACATATTTATTTTGGGACAAAGGGAGTATATGCCTAGGAGAATACTTTCATAAAGATGTAATGTTTATAAATATTGACAGTCATCTTTTAGAAACTAATAGTAACACGACTGATTACTGCGATTCTTCTAAAAGCCAGCGAATCAGGAGCTTGTTAAAGAATCATCACACATTAGCCTCTGGTTGGAGTCGAATCTCTCGCCATTCGCAAGCACAATGTTTCTTTCCTTTCCTCACTGTCACTGGCTCCCTCCCTACAACAAGATTCGTGTCCGTACTCACATCCAAACGAAGGGACTGGTCAAGTGGGACCCCGCACGGTGACGGGTCTCTGTTCCGCACCGTACGGTACTCCAGTACAGTATGCTGCACACACGCACGCTGCACCACGCACTGCGAATGAGCAAAGCGTTGGCAGTGGAAAGCCACGAACCTTGGCCTCGCCCTGCTGACCTGAAAGGCAGCAGCCCAGCAGCCCTTCTTTTCAGTTTTCACCTCTTCTTTTTTCTCTCTCACACAGTCACACGCACCACCTCCTCACCCTTTTTGGATTCTTCTTCCCAGGCCAGGCATGGCCTCGCCTGTCTGCCTCCATTGGCCCAGCCCCCCCCCCCCCCCCCCCCCCCCCCCCCCCTCTCTTTGTGGAATCCTTAAATCCTTGCCTCCCCTCTGCTTCTTCCACCTGCCTCTCCAGCTAGGGAAAGGAAACGAGCAAGCGGCAGCAGGAAGCCAGCTAGGCAGAGCTATCTATACCCTGTAGCCACCAGCACTTCAGCAGCTGCGCCCGCGCCCACGCTCACCTCCCGCTTCTCCTTCTCCTGGCCATTGCATGCGCCGTCGTCTAGGATTCCTGCCATCGCCCTCTGTTCTTGCTTCCATCTTTGTCGCGATGACAAGCGCGTGCTGATCGCGCGCACGCGCACGTGTGGTGGTCGCATGCAGGAGTAGGTAGTCCGTCAGTGAATGGGAGCCGAGGCAATGTCGTCCCACGGCAGCAGGGTCGGTGCCGCTGCCGCCGGCTGCGGCGGGGGCCTATCGCGTCAGGGCACGTTCAGCGAGATGGACAGCCAGCTGCACGGCGTCAACCTGGACGACCTCCTTCGCTCGGGCAGGAAGACGGCGGACGAGGTGTGGCGCGACATCCAGGGCGCCGCGGCGGCCTGCCCACGGGCGCAGATGACGCTGGAGGACTTCCTGTCCCGCGGCGGCGCCCCGTCCGCCGACGCCGACGACACGGACACGGGCTCCGGCGCCCGCGGCTGGGCGCAGCAGCAGCTGTACCAGCCGCCGGCCCCGGCTCCGGTGGTGGCGGCGGCGCAGCTGGAGCTGGGCCGCCACTACCCTGCCGTCGTCGGGCGTCCCGTGCCGCGGCAGCTCGGCGCGGGCGCTGGGCCTGTGCTGGACGCACTCTACCACGACGGCCAGGACGCGGCGGCGGCCGGGGCGAAGCGTGCCGCCGGCGAGGAGGGCGGCGTGGCGGAGAGGTCCAACGAGCGCCGCAAGAAGCGGATGATCAAGAACCGGGAGTCGGCGGCGAGGTCGCGCTCGCGGAGGCAGGTGCGCGTGCCAACCCCCAATTAATCCTCCCCCACTGCGTTAATTAGTTAGATGGAATGAAATGACGTACACGAAACGCAGGCGTCTTAAATAAAACTTGGTGTTAATTTGGATTCACTGATGAAACGCAGGCGTACACGAACGAGTTGGAGAACAAGTTCTCGCAGCTGCAGGAGGAGAACGAGCGGCTCCGGAGGCAAAACAAGGTATGAATGACTGACAACGATGCACAAACCAAACCATGCAGCCCGCATCGAATCCAGTACAAAATTTAAATTTGAGACGAATATGGCTTCCAGTACCATTGTTTCTAGTTTCTAGTCGCAATTTGCACCTGAAACGCTCGTAGGAACAAGTTGCGATACCACGCAAACACATGGCTAGATTATACTCCAGTGCCCCACGGCTCACCGAAATCCGCCAGCCTTGAGTGGATTTCACCATTTCTTCTTACTATTAGTGTAATAGAGCTAACCAGATGTTCCGTCCTGCTCGTTTGATCGTTTCGGTGGCTGATAAGTTGGCTGACGTTGTTTTTTTTTAGAGAAATACATTGTTTGGATGGCTGGATGTTATCGTGGTGACACGCTTTGATCCATATCCATTTGGTTTCACACTTGTCTAAATAGCATCAGCATGTAACGCCACCTTGCTGTAGCGCTGACAAATGACGGCTGCTAAGAATAGAGTAGTAATACACGACAAGAAATCACTTTTTTTTTCCCCTCTTGCTTGGCATCGAGCCACCAAGGCCGAAACGGTGGCAGCAGCATTGGTTATGCTAGTGACGATCGAGATATGGCGTCGGGCCAATCATTGATTGGTCGCGTAACTGCTTCGCGTTACATAATTTGTCCTATGGCGTTTAAAAAAAAAGTCTGTATGGTTTTTTACTGATGATAAGCCCTGACTTATACTGTTTTTGAGGCTTTTTAGAAAAAAACACTCTGATAAGTTAAGGGAACACACTGAATATTTTTAGGTTCGGCGCGCAGTGGGTCTTCGCGTAGCGAAGTGCCAAGTACTGCCCGTTTGTTTTTTTTTAAAAAAGTACTGCCTGTTTTTGCCGTTGTCCTAGCGTGATTGGCTCTCTGCTGCTGTGAGTGGTTTTAGTACATGGGGTGTTTAGATGTGAAAAGAGGTGAAAAAAATTTGTCATATTACACCGTAGCAATTTTGTTTTTATTTAGTAATAATTGTCCACACATTGATTAATTAGATTTAAAATATTCGTCTCGTAAAGTACAACAAAACTGTGCAATTAGTTTTTTATTTCATCTATATTTAGTACTTCATATATGTGTCAGTATTTTGATGTGATGGGGAATAAGATTTTATGTGACGAGAATGTGATGAAAAGTTATGAAAAAAAGGAGGTAACTAAACACAGCCCATGGTGTCTCACGATTCACGAATCCTGATTGATGGAGGCCCTGGCCCACAAATTTTTGTCCAATCAGCTGCGAATCCACCGTCAGAACGTCCCACACCTTTTCTGCGCATCTTCAGATTCTCTCGTACGGGAAATCCTCTCCTCTCCTTAAAAGCTCGTTTTCCATCCTGTTTTGACACAAAAAGAGGGGGAAAGTGAACCATAGATATATTCTAAGAGTGTCTGAAGACCCAAATCCAAAAATGCGTTTCAAAAAGTACTATTGCCGGTCGAAACCGTCCTCCAACAGCTTACCCAAATACGTCACGCATTTTTAGTCGCTGGCCAGCCGATATGCAAAGATGCCTCTCCTCTCTCCAGGCTACGCAATCCTGTTGTGGTCCCCGGACAGCCTGCATGGGCGACGGCAGGGGCAGCTCGTTGGCTGCGGCGAGGTCGAGGGCCACCGCCGGGATGGTGAGGACGGCGTGGCCGGAGGGCACAGCGACGACGACGGCGTGGGGGCGAGCGCCGGGGCCGGGGGAGAGAGCGTCGGTGCGGGGACCGGCGGGGAGAGCGCGGGAACGGGCAGAGGAGTGCTCATGGTCATTTCGGGCGCAGCGGTGCCGGAGCGGGAGACAGACGGCGCAGCCGCCGGTGACTGGGACCAGACGGGGCGCTCAAGGACGGGTCATTGGCGAAGAGAAGAAGCTCACGCCGTCGGAGCAAGGCGGAGCCGCCGCCGGATCCCGCGGTGAGACCGCTGCCGGAGCCCGCGCGTTGAGGAACTTGAGGGCGGCTCCGGCTCCCGTGGCGCCATGGCGGGGCGGGTGGATCCGGGAGGGAGGGGAGAGAAAGGGAGGCGGGCGGCGGCGCCGGGAGGGAGGCGGGCGACGGCATCGGGAGGGAAGGGAGAGGCCGGTGGGTGGATTTGGGGCCCGGCTGTTGGAGAGGCCAAATTTTAGGTCTTTGCCCTGTGTACTGTGCATGACTCAAATTGAAGAACGGGTCTCTGGTATGCATACTGATTGTTGGAGATAGCCTAAAATGATCGTATGCTTGGCTATCTGCAAATGTCAATGTTGGATGGTCGACCATTCCTATCCATCTTTCGGCCATCGCCCAGTGTTTCTATGCAGCAGACAAGCCAACCAATGCGTATTGGAATGACATCACTGCCAGTGACATGGTGGATGATCATCCGTTTCTGTCCCACTTCCTGTTATAGCACTGTTTTAGTATTATGCAACTACAGTACTGCCAATGCCATGTTTGCTCATTGGACAGACGAGACATGAGTACTCCCGTCAGCAATGCTACTTTTTTGCCCATTGGATTGGATTTAGGTTGATGTGGAGATTTTACTGCTAACAGGAGTAGTATATAGGCCCGTGTCTGTCAATGCCTCCCCATTGGATTTCGTAGGGGTCGTTTTTATCTCTCATCTCCCCTCTTATGGAGCAAGTGGAAGAAGGTGAAGCTAAAAAAAATTGGCTTCATTAGCTCTGTGCGACGAGACGAGAGATAAAAACGACTCGTATGAAAATAGAAGCCCGCCAAACGGGGCCTAATACATCTCCATATCTATCTCGAAACACGTTTCAATGCTTTTCTTTGCTGGTTTTCATAGTCATCTTGTGCTCCTTTCTATGCCATGTGTCATGCAATCTGAAGACAGTCTGTATAAGTATAACCCTGCAAGGCTGCAAGTGACAATCTCTCCGAAAGGTGAGATCTGTATCTTACCCCTGCACTTTGGGGGGACATGGTTGTCTCGTAAAATCACAAGAGACCAGACCAAGCACTCAAGCATGCATTCATGAACTCATAAAACCTCTATGTCGGCTCTATGTTGGTATACTGGCATAGCAATACTCAAGAACCGGTGTGGCCGGCCTAGAAATAGAGTGCTAACTTTTTCTCACAGCTGCTGCCAATTGACTGCTGTCTTTGAGGAGCACCGTGCTTCACAGAACCAACTTGAGTGATTTCTTTGTCGCAAGGCGGTACACTGAAGACATTCTTTATACACATGCAGCGCGATCGAAAAATCGAAATTGCATGCCTTTACGTGCTCAAGAACTGTATTATTTTTTACTGTACTTCTCAGGGAACGATGAGCTCACATAAGCATTTGCTCTTTGAGATCTGGATTTCGTCCCATACTTCGATGTCCCATATGTATAATGTATTAATGTATAGTATGATATGTCCATTGGAACTGTAAACTGATACGGTAACTGTTTTGTGCTTGCTGCAGGCACCGGAGCCGGTAGTGCAGTATGTGCCGCGACAGGAGCTGAAGAATCAGCTCCGGCGGGCTAGCTCGGCCAACTTCTAATCATGTTAATAGCATTAGCAAGCTGTCCTGGCACTAGGCTGTTCAAGTTGTAACTGCACTTCCGCCTGTTGGGAATACTCATCAACTAGTTTGTATGTAAGAACTCTTCTATGCAGTCTCCAACTTGCAGAATGGATTTGGCTACTGTTGCAAATCATTGTACTCCTTAGCTCCTACCATGTAGTTGCGGGCAATCTTGCTTCCAACTGAACTTGCAACAGTGCTGTATGGTTTCCGAAGGGTGAAAAAAAATGTGGGCTACTTCTATCTTTCAGCTGTCTCTATCAAACATTTTTTTTATCCAACACTTTAGATCCCCCCCAAAAAAAAAAATATAAAGAGAGGTATACTAAGCAAACGAGTTTGAGGATATGAAAAGATAAGTTCTGTTCAAAACTGAAGCATGACTCTGTAAACTGGTATGTTCTGTATTTATCAACAACTGCACAAGTGGGTTAACATAATCTCTAATTGGCATACATCAAGTGCTGTCAATGTCAGCGTCCTCTTCCTCAGGAAGTATCAAGAGGAGGTCCTCGTTATCTCTGTAGACTTGAACCAAATCTGCAGCCTTGTACGCAAGGAAACCCATCATCCCTGGAAGAACCTGCATAAAGACTAGTCATTCAGGAATTGTTTGTGAAAGAATATATTCTACAGGACTAAGGTATTCATGATAACAGCTCTTGCTATATAATAAACATAGTTATTATAATAGGAGAAACAGGTGCTGAAATCTGTATTCATAACCTGACAATATATCTGGCACAAGATGACAATTAAATTAAATGACATCCAGTACGGTAGCAGAGTGGTGAGAGCACCTCAAAACTGAAAAAGCTATTTTGGAAGTGATCTGATAAAGCTGACAATCCAAAAATCACGGCAGGAATCACAAGCCTTGGGGATGAAAGAGCTACTCCTGCACCACCCAATGTCTTGTCTATTGTATTCTTCAAATCTTCACTTCTAATGCCAATTCTAGCATTTGCATAAACAGGTATAATTATTTAAACAATCAGAATGCGAGGAACCGAATAATGGGATACAGACTGCAGGTGGAATCTTGAAACCTACTTCTTCACTTTCTTCCTTAGAAAGACTTCAGGAATATCTTCCTTTGATAGATTATCAGCGTGTCTATACAGAAGTTGAAGATACAAGCAACTGTTCAACATAAGAGCAACAAGTTTCAGAGTACTTGAAGCACTTGTTAAAACTTCAGCAGACATCATGAGTAAATATCTCCTAAGCTGTGAAGGGCTTGCTTACCTGAAACCAACCCCAAAAGCATAACTGACAGCAGTCTGTTTAACAAGAAGATTAATGATTTAGTCACAGTAGTTACTCTATTTAAGCACACTTAAATTATTATATGTTCATTAACATCGAATCATTTCAAGCAAGGGCAGAGCTGATGGTCTTAGCTAGGTGTCTGTATGTCCAATTAATGATGCAGCCATTTAAGAAAGAACCCATGGAATGAGAAAAAAAAATAGACATCATGTTGTATGTTTGGTGCATCCCCTTATATTGGCTAGAGTGCATGATTCAAAAACTAACATTAATATGGTGTAAGGTCCAAAATGCATAAATAACAAACTATGGGCACTTAATTACCCATACAACCTAGATCAGCCAGCCCATGGTAATGCATTTTATTATCCATAAAACCGAGCTGCTGTTTTGTAGGTAAACAGCAGTTGGCTTCAAGAGTTCTAAATTAGACACGGAAACATTTAATTATGATATAGAGTTAGTTTACTTGCTTCTTTCTTATGATATGAGGATGTACCTCGAGAGAGAAAACCAGGAGACAGTATAAGCTACATGCTGCTCCAATCCCTGTGGTCAAGAGCAGCAATTCATCCTTGAGCTGCAAGAAAAACAAGGGTACCAGTAGATGAACATGTAATTACCCTTTTAAGCAATGCATATAGAAAGGGAAAAATAGAACACTGGAAAGGAATCGTACTGCTTCATATTTCAAAAGATTCAGCTCCTTCCTTTTGTCGCTCTCATTCTGCCTATCCTGTCATAATTTGTAAAACCATTCCCATTTCTCCATCAGCTACTATTGCAATGACGAACCTAAGCAATGAATAGCAAGGATGTCACACCTTAGCAGAACGCCTCTTGCTCAAAGGAGGGCTAGTGTCACCGGACACCCAATCTCTGGTTGCCGCCAGTCTCAACATTCCTTCGTCCACAGCATCTTCCCGTACCTATATCTCAATTAGGCCGGTTAATATTTGTTATTAGAGTCGAAAACACAGACATCATGATTGGTCAGAACTCACGTCTTCAGGCTGAGCAACATCGACAGCACTCCCTTGGCTCGTGGTCGCCTCAGCCGCATCAACATTGGCGCCATTTCTCCTCCAGACCATGTCAGAGATCTTGGTCACGAAATCGCCGTGCAGCTGCCTCTCCTCAAGGAACATGCGCAGGACCTCCTCCCCAACACTGTCCCCAGCTGTTAGCAGCAGGTTAAATAATCAGTACCAATAAAGAAAGCACGAAATTTCTACTGGTCTTCTAAGGGAGGAGATTATGAAGCAAAAGGTGGGTGAAAATAACTTGGGCTTGGAGGGAGGAGTAGCGGAGAGCTGAGGTCCGCGGGAGGGGCCTGCGAGCGAGGGCGGGACCGAGTGGAGGGAGCGACCCGCTAGCGGGGAGGCGGTAGCAGCGGAGGCCGGGGAGCCCAATGGCCATGGCGGTTTCAAGCTATTAGGACGAGGAAAAGCGAGCGAGCGAGCGCCACAATGGCACAATCCACCAAACTCCGGGAGCCCTCACAAATCGGGAAACCGCAAAATATCTTCCCTACGGTCGGGCCTCAATCCTACTGACCAGCTTTTGCTTTCTGGCGCAGCGCAACTGGCCCAGTAGACAAGGAACTTCTTTTGGGCCGTTTCGTGGTCCCGGTCCCGGTCCCGCTTTTGGAGCTGTTTTACGACTCCACCTACCAAACCGTCCCTTTGAGCGTCCCTTTGAGCGTGTAGATTGCTACAAGTTAGAGCAACTCCAACAGTTTGACAATTTTAGTTTGATAAATTATGAAATTTGTCAATTCTAAAATAGATATGTTAAAGTAAAAAGTATGTAATCTCCAACAGTTTCCCATAATAATTTGACAAAAACGAAAATTATGGACCAAGTGGACCCGAGGTTATCTTTCCCGGCGTTTTCTCCCTGCTCCCGCGACAACCAGGTCGCGTGCGCCCGCGGGAAGTCGCGAGGGAAGTCGTGAGCCGCCGGCCAAACCCTGCGCCGTCCGCCCAAGTTCCGCTGTCGCCGCCGTCGTTCCGCCGTCCGCCCATGGAAGCACAAAACGAATGAAAAGGCGTTCACTGAAAACACAAAACGAATCATAGAAGCAGCAGGCGTCCGTCGTTCACTGATTCCCAGACGAATCATAGAAGGAGCAGGCGTATCATGGAAGCACAAACGAATGAAAAGGCACCTACAACACCTACGAGTACATCAGCTGTCTGCCACTGAAAAGGAACCTACGCAGCTGCACACTGCACACTCCTACTGCCACACAAGTACTATCCCTTGCCGGGGTCAAGTCTGTGCTCCTCGACGCCTTCGGCAGGACCAAGTGGGGCTTGCAGCGGCGGCGGAGGAAGCAGGACACCACCATCGGTTGCAGCCGCTCGAAGAAGAATACTAGAAGGCAGCAGCAGACCGCTACCATCGCGCTGCAGCCGCTCGAAGAAGAAGACCAGACGGCGCGACTCTTTTTGGAAGCAGGACGGCGACGGCGCGACTCTCTGTTGTCGCGGGAAGGAAATAGACGCGCGAGGGGTACCGGTTCCACGGCACGCCAGGTTTGGGCGGCACAATGCCAACTGCGGCTCGTTTTTGCGACTTTGGCAATTATGTTAAGTCCAAATGTTAAACTGTTGGTCAGCAGTTTTTTCATTTTTTTTTGACAAAATCAAATATGTCAAGTCCAAATGTCAAACTGTTGGAGTTGCTCTTAGCGGTCTCGTACCTCGTCTCATGCAATATCACGTATGATTTTTGTTTATGTGGAGGAAAGAAAAATATGAGAGAGAAAGAGGTCGTTGTTTCGCGAAACAACCATCTCATGAGCTAATATTTAGAATTATGAGATAACTATTACACTATTGTATGAGTTGTTGTTGCCATACATCTCACAAATTAATTTTTATTCTATGCATAAATTAAGGAATCATGAGTTTCTATAAGTTAGCTTAAAAAATCAACCATTGTATATGTAGTCTGTTAAGTCATATTAAATTACGTGACATTATACGAGACAACCCCATATACTTATCACAGCTTCGCTAGAGAAGTTACTTGAACTGCGTTGAGCGATCCAGCTTTCCACGGCTCCCTGCTCACTGATCAGATATGCGGGCCATTGGCGAGTTTGCCTCCGCGTGAGCACGGGCGCGCGCAGGGAAGACGGGCGTTGTCGCCGGACACAAAGAAGGACCCGCCGAGCGCAGCAACCGGGGGCAAGCGCGGGTGCGGCCACCGGGCACGGAGGAGGAGCCGCCGGGCCGGCTTGCAAGAACGCGACCGCCGGGGGCAAGCGCGGGTGCGGCCACCGGGCACGGAGGAGGAGCCGCCGGGCCGGCTTGCGAGAACGCGACCGCCGGGGACTTCGAGGCGCGAGCGCGGCCGCGGACGCTGAAAATCGGTGGGACGTGGGATAAGCGTTGTCAAAATCCCAATTATGTGTCGAACATTTACGATCCGTATTAACAAGAGGGGTTTGATCTCCGTTTAGTCAATAGAATCTACAAATATATCCTAAAATTCCGATTCGACTCTATGCTATTTAGAAAGACTTTACGATTTCGATAACCTTGGTGTTAATGAGTAAGTCCATATACAGAAAGAAGAAAGCCAATGCAGATATACCATATAAAGAACTCCAATGCAGGTAGCGAAACAATTTGTTGTTGGAACATAAAAATGCAATGCAGGTAGCGAAGCTATCTGTTGGAAGATAAAAATGTTGACACTGGCGAGACGACTGAGCAGATCAACAATGGATAACCTCCAACTCCATCCAGCTGAGTGGATCCATTATACCAAGTACAAGTTTCTTGTGATCATAAATCACAGTAGGATGCTTCCGGTAATTCCACAAATACAGCACAAGATCAGCGCACTAGCTTTTTTATGGAAATTACAGGAATTATTCTAGAGAAATGGAGTAGCAATCCTTGCCATGAAGACTGATCAACAAGATATTCTTAGCCTGGGGGCCAGTTCATTTGCCTGCCTCCGAGGAGATGAACGTGGATGTGGTAAACGGATTGACCTGCAATCGAAGAAACCCCCAGGTGGTTAACAGGGAAGTAGCAAAACATGGCCACAGAGACAAGTGTTTTAAGGGCATTGAGTCAGTTGCACATACATCCACTTGGGCCGTCATTGATGACAACGCGATAGCCATCATCAAGTCCTTCCTGCTTTGCAATAACCTTGGCAACATAGAGGAGATAGCCAAGTATCTCGATGTGCCTCTCTTCTGCCTATGAAGTAGAAAAATAGATCAAGATGAAATGTATTTCTTTTGGCTTTTGAGGATTACAGATTTTAGACGACTACAGTGTAGTGTAACTGATGAGCATTAAACTCTACCTTTGACAGGCCTGTTAGTCCATCCTTGACTTTGGGGATGATAAGGATGTGCGTTGGAGCTTGAGGGTTTATGTCCCTGAAAGCCAGTACCTGGAACCAAAACATCGGATTGATGCACTTCATAGATTATGAATATTTATAATCTGTAGCAAAAGAAGAACCACATATTGAGCTGAAGGTTTAGCTATTCACACAAAGCAGTAAACGGCAGAATTCAACCAAGCGCCCAGTTCACTCAGCACAGTTGCCATTTAGAAATCTAGAACAGTAGCCATTGACAACAAGAAACTTTGATTCCTATACTCCTGTAACATGATAATTGGCAAGAGTGGCTACTCCACAAAGGACCAGGTTGCTTGTTCTCATTTCAATAGAATAATTTTGTACAGAAGTTATAAAGCTTAGAAACAAAAGAATATATGGGTCATTGGGTCTGATTAATTACAGTTCTCCTTGGCATAATATGTTTTCCTCAAGTGCATCAATCTCAGAAGCAGCTTAAATATTAAACAAACAATGAGAGAGGAGGCTTAAGTTCTAAGCAATAAGGCTCAGTCAGTCACCCAGTTCTCCATTTCATTAACAAAATGTTAATCATCACTATCTATAGATGCACACATCAGCACATAGTCCACCTAATAATCGAATATTCTTACAGCATCCTAAAATAAGTTTTAAGCGATTACTTGGCATACACATAACACAGAGGTACTAACCTTTTTCCAGCATATCAATTCAACATATGGGCACCAGCAGCATTTGAACACTTTATAAGAACAAGCCTCACAATTTCCCACGTCACAATTTCACTTTCACATGTTCATCAGTTATCACTAATCAGGAAATTAAGTTCACAGTGCCATGTCCTAAATGTAAAGCACATAACGGAATAATTGCAAGCAAAGCAACCAACGGATCATCTAAGAAAATGTTTTTCAACCTAATTGAATATAGAAGAAAACACTACACAATACCTTCTCATCCTCATAAACCACAGTAGAAGGTATTTCCTTTTTGATGATCTTGTCAAATCTGCAGATGCAACAAACATCAGGAACTAATACACTTGCCCAAAGTCTTTCCTATGCAATGTGCACAATGCAGGTACTTGAACTTTTTTTTGTCATTTTCAACCCCAAACTTGTTATTGCCGAACAACTTATCTCAATGATTACAAGCACCAAATCTCAGTATTCATTAAGCTCAGATGGTTTCTTTATGCATCGTGTTAGTTAGTATGAGCTACCAATTAAGCAGCCCAATTTTTCATAGAGAAACTACTGGTCTCAAATGATTCGAAGCATAATCTATTATAATCCATTATTTTATCCGCTATAAAGCGGGATAATAAAGTAGGATCTAGACTTAAGCAATCCCCGCTTACGCGCACAAATCTACTCGGAGTTGCTAAAGGCTGGGAGCCTAATCCCGATCTGATGTTTGGGATTACCGGATCAACATCTCCCAGGTGCGGGGATAGGGGAAGAGTGCTTACATGGTTGGGCTGTCGTTGGGCACGGCGGCGAGCGCCGCCTCCTTCTCCGAGGACATGGTGAGCGATCGGTCGCCTCCCCGAGCACACAAGTGGTCGCCGCCGGCACCGGAAGTGTTCCGGATAAACTATAAATAAAGCCTCCGAAGAAACCCTCGCTTTCTCCGGCAAATTACTTTGTTACCCTCTGAGGTGAGGCATAGTAGGACTATAGCTATAGGAGACACGAGGTCAGCGTTGTGCTTCTGCTTCGTGCCCTTTGGCATTTTCGTCCTTTCATGTCAAACCATGGTTTACGTTAATCTGGGAAAAAGGTGGGTTCTTTTTTTATTTTACATAAAAGGCGGGTTCTTTCAATAACCTGTGTCTTCCCTTGGTTATGGTCACTTCACCTAAACCGATGCATGGAAAATTCAAACCAATATATTCATGGTTACAATGATATAGAATGCAATCATATACTCCATCCGTTCCGAATTGCACGACGTTTTGACTTTTCTAGATTTATAGTTTTTGTTATACATCTACATTTATGTTATATCTAGATATATATAGCAATTATAAATTTAAAAATAATACAAACATTTTATAATTTGGGACAAAGTAAGAGTAGGTATGTGCATTTATAATTTTTGTTTGAACAAAAACTTATGTAGGAAGAAAAAAAATCAGCACTTAAATAGTTGCATGTGCGAATACATAATATGTAATTATTTATGTGTTGTTTTCTCTTCCTACGGTACTAAGGGTTTGTTTGACTTTTTAGAATGGAGTTTAGCTATATATATCAGCCAATTATGGTACCGCTTTTAAGCATCTGACACCATTGCCAATGTCACGGTGATGTCTTTCCTGAGCACTCGAACACGTGTCTACGGTGTTAGCTGCAAATGAAAACAATTTTAATATTGGCCTTGGTCCAACGGAACGACTGGGATCGAGTTGAAGTGGCGTTCTTTTTATTCTCCATGTCGATGAGTCGACACCCACCGCGCCGACGTCGCCTCTTTCCACTCCCTATTTATGCAGGCCTCTCTGGTATCTTCTCCCAATCTCCATGAGTTCAGCGTTGAACTAGAGCCAAAGTCTCCTCACCATTCGTACTCCTCCTTCCTTCCGGGGTGTGCTGCTGCTGGACGCCTGAAACTGCTGCCCCAAGGTACGAACCGATCAGCGACCTTTGCTATATTTATCCATCTTTCTTCCAGTGGCATGAGAAGTTAATTGTGAGCAGAGCTCGTTTGCTATCTCCCCTGTTCTCTGCTGTCTATGGAGCAGCCAATTTTGCTGCCAATTGAGGATCAGGTCTGGTTTGAGGAACCGGTAATTTATGGGTGCAGTGCAACACGCGTTGCCTGCACGTGATTTCGGCTGAAACTATTTTGCTCGCGTGCTGTGGATTTCCATGGACAGGGTCCAGCGACACGGAGATGGACGGCGGCGACGGCGGCAGCCCGGTGATGACGGACAGCGAGCGGCGGGCGTACCGGTACGGGCACCGGGCGTCGCCAAGCAGGCTGCCGGGCATGCGCAAGTCGTGGTCCAACGACTCGCTCGCCGCCGGCTACGGCAGGGCCTCGTGCGTGTGCGCGCCCACCACGCACCCGGGCTCCTTCCGCTGCAAGCACCACCGCCACCACGCCTCCAACCTCGGCGCCGCCGCGGCGCAGGTCGCTGATGATGACGCTGCCGACGCGAAGCACAGCGAGCAACAGGGCCAGGAAACGGCGCCTGCCACCGATCAGGCGGACAAGTCGTCGTGAGGTGAAGTGGTGAAGGCGACTCCTGCGCCCGCGGCTGCGTTGCGTCGCACGCTTCCACGGCGATCCCGTGCGCTGACATCTTTCCTCCGTCATTCCTAGAGTTGGTGCGAGGGTCTTTTGTTGTACTTTTCCACCACCTTGTTCTACTTTTCCTCCGGCCTGTTCGTTTGACAGGATTATGTATTGCTGATTGATTTTTTTGAGAAAAAAACACTGTTCTGACTGGATTTAAGCCAGCTGAAAAGTCAAACGAACATGCTGGAAGTGCTGATTAGCACGACATATTACCTGTAAAATATGTAAACTAGACCTTTTCCTCGCTATTTTCCAAATAAAACGTGTGGAGCAAATAAGGGAGAGAGTTGAGTGAGATCCTTTTGGTCAGACAAATGATCGTCCTAAAAAACAATCTGAAAGAGCTGTAGGTGTATACCCATAAGTGTACTGGTCACATTTCGCTTCCAGATATTTCAAAAGAGAATTATTAGTTTTGTTTTTTCATTTGACCGTCATCTTTTATGTTTTATTTTTGTTTTTATAGGTGGCACTCCCACCATTCTAAATGATATAGGCCATTCTTGGTAGACGTCAATCCTACGAAACACCCCAGCGTCCACCCATAGCAAATTTGACTGTTTTTTCCATCAATTTCATACTTTAATTTAGAGCAATCCCACCTTTTCAACAATGATAGAAGTCACACTAATACCAAATGTTTAAATTTCTTTTCATAATAGTTATGTCTAACTCTAGCAATAATCTAAACAAAATCTCTAAACCACATCCGATAATACTAAGGCACTGTTTGTTTCCAACTTCCTTGGAAGTTTTTTATGTTGGTTTTGAGATCTTCCAAAAGCAAAAAAAAAAAAAGGCAGAAGCTCTCTTTAAAATGTGTTTTTAGACTTCTGTGGCATGTTAGCTTTTTGAAAGGTTCTAAAGTCAACATCAAAATCTCCCATAAAGCTAAAAACAAATAGAGCCTAAGACACATGTACACTCCTAAGCTTTAAAGCGAAGATGCAATTTGTCATGCTAAATATATGATTACTACTTCTATGACTTCTGTTAACTCACTCATGTTCGCTTGATATGAATGTGATGGGCACTTGAATTTAGGTTTTATGGTCTTTACGATGGCAACCTTCTACATTATTCTATGTTTTTATAATCTCTCCATGCTTATATATCTATTTATTAGATAATTCCTATCATGTGAACTTTCTAATTCTAGAGTATTGCATACTTTAGCATGAAGAATAAAAACTAAGTGGAATGAAAGGCAAGCTGGTCACACTACTGACATTTTTTCTATGCTAAAAACATTTATTTTCGCTTCATAAAATTTTGTTTTTTCTGCTAGAAATTTAGTTGTTTCCAATTTAAAAATGTCCTGTCACAAGGAGGTAGTAAAAAATGCTCTACCTATTAGAAAAAATGTCTGTTCCATAATAAGTTACATATAATTGCAACTTTTTAACATGACATTGAAGTGCCGATACTCTTTATTGGTCCTTGTTGGAGCACCTAGGACATTTTCTAGCGAGTTCATAACATTTTTTGTTGAGCATAAAGATACCAATAATTCATGGGAACCATCGTTTCATGTTCAACATAAAAATATTTCATGTTCATTTGAAACAAAGATAAAAAATTGTCTTTACTTCAGTAGAAAAGTGCTATAGTTTTCTAAGAAAATGTTCCAGGTTTATAAAATTATCCTAGGTTAAAGTGAAAGGCTTATAGATCCAATAGAAAAAAATATCGAACCTTAATAAAATATTAAATGTCCCATTTACTTATTTACATCCTAATAAACTTCATTACTGTCTCTCTTATTTTGAAACTAATGTTCCACCAGCCAACTAACCATTAACAGGGTGCAACCAAGAATTGCACGGCGTGAGAGGTTCTCGGCCTAGGGCTCGAGAGGGGTTAGAAGGGCGACTAGGGTTCCTCCTTCAGATCTCCTAATTCCCACCTTCCCAACACCGATCACTCCCTTTCCCCTCGTGGATTGTCTCTAGCCTCTCCCGTCCGGGCGATCTGCTCTCTTGTTGAACACCTCTCGATCCAAAAGTCTCCACATATTTGCTAGCCAACACATAAACCCTAACTTGTCGTCTCTAGACCCTGATCCCGATCGTGGTTTTTTGAGGCAAAGATGGAGGTGGTGGAGGGGATGTTGGGGAAACTGAAGCTGTCGGATGCCGAGAGGAAGGGGATTCAGGTGGAGAGTGGTAAACCAACCGGAGGTGTGGCGTCAGATCTGCAAGCAGTAGGGAAGATCCTCTCGGAGAAACTAATTCCGCCATCGGCGGTGGCGATGTCTGTGGGGAGGGTGTGGTGTCCCCTACGAGGGATCGAATGCAAAGACCTTGGTGACAATCACTTCTTGATCACCTTCAAGCCGGCGTCGGGGAAGCGGAAGGCTATTGATGATGGACCATGGATGGTAAACAAGGAGCTCATAGTGGTGGTGGAGTTCGATGGATCCAAAACGGTGGACGAACTGGATTTTAGTTTCGTGCCGTTCTGGGTTAGGATCACCCGCATTCCGCTGGGCCTGCTAAACAGGGAGGCGGGTGAGATCCTTGACAAGGAGATCGGGGAAGTTTTGGGGGTGAATGAAGGAGACAATGTCTCTGATGCAGGTTGCTTCATTAGGGTGAAAATTCGCATCGACATACGCAAGTCTATGATGCGTGGTGTCACGATCTGCGGGGAGAAAGGAGAGAAGGATCGTTGGTGCCCTTTAATGTACGAGTTCCTCCCAGACTTCTGTTATGTTTGTGGCATCATTGGACATACTGAAAAATCATGTGTGGAGAGAATGGAGAAGGGAGTGCCTCTGCCGTATGAGAAAAAGTTGTGATATGTGCCGGAGAGGAGAAGGTATGAGTCTGAGGGGAGTGGGAGGTTCCGAGGAGGCTTGAAGCAGTAATCTGGCCTGATTAAGAGCGACAACAGGTCGGGATCACTTTCCTGGAGAAAGGGGGGCAGTTCTGGGGTCTCGGGTAGTGATGCCCCTTCTTGGCGCAAAGATTCAGCTCTGGTGGTAAGTGACTCGGGGAAGAATGGTAGGGGGAAGGGGAGGAGGAAGAGGTGCAAAGCCCCCTAAAGGAGGTGGTGAAGGAGGGGGAAAACCGGAGTCGGTTGCTGCTAAGAAGTTATTCCAGGAGAATGAGGTAGTGAAGGAGGCGGAGGTCGGGGGTGGTGGCCTGTCAGAACACAAGGAGTTGGCTGACGCGCAGGTGCGTGAAGGGGAGGACGTGCATGCCACTGTAGCAGGAAGCGGGGGTGCCATGCAGGTGGATGCGCCGACCCTGTAGGAGCTAAAGAAGAGTGCAGGTAGAGGGGTCGAGAAGCAGAAGAAGGGAACCTATAAAAAACTTGCGAGAAGGGCAGATGCAGCTGTCAATATGGATGGCCAAGGTGAGCCGGCATGTGGTGTTAAAAGGAGTTATGAGGGTGCCGATGAAATGGACAGGCTGGAAAAGAAGGAAAGAAAGGAGGTTGGGGAAGCGGTGTCTGATGTTAAGAATAAGAATGCGGGGCTGGCAGTCCAGCCCTGCGAGAAGAAATGAAGATCGCAGCGTGGAACTGCCGGGGTATGGGAAACCGCCCGGCAGTTCGGGGCCTTCTTGGCTTTCAGGCGGCCGAGAAGGTGGATGTGCTCTTCTTGTCAGAAACAAAACTTGACGAGAGGGGCATGCGAAGATTCAAACGATTGCTTGGAATGGGCGACATGGTGGTGGTGGACTCGGAAGGAAAGGGGGGGATTGCAGTGTTGTGGAGGGGTGGAATTGATGTCAATTTGCGAGATTTCTCCAAGTTGCACATCGATGTGGATGTAAAAGAGCCTGGAGGACGATGTTGGCGGTTCACCGGGATCTACGGTGAATCTCACAGTGACAAAAAATGGCGCACCTGGGAGATGTTGAAGGGGTTGTATGAACCGGGTGGCGCCCCATGGATATGCGCAGGGGACTTTAATGAAGTCCTTTTCAACCACGAGAAGGAGGGGGGTAACCCGAGACCGCAAGTCTGTATGGATCGGTTCAGGGAAGCTCTGGAGGTTTGTGATTTACAAGACCTTGGCTTCTTTGTGGACATGTTCACCTGGAGGAACCATAACCATAATGTCGAGGGGTATATCCGAGAGCGGCTGGATAGGGCGGTGGCCAATCAAGAATGGAGATCGATGTTCCCGACAGTGAGGGTTTTTAATGGGGATCCTCGACACTCAGACCACCGCCCGGTAATTGTGATGACGGAAAAACAAAGCCCTGCTAGATATGGGGGAGGTGGTGGTTTTAAGTTTGAAGCTTTTTGGGTGGAGGAGGAAAATTGTAGACAGGTTGTGGAGGATGCATGGGTGAGTGCAGCCGATATTGCTAATACTAAGGTGGCAGAGGTGTTGGGGGAAGTGGTGGCTAGCTTAAATTCTTGGAATAAGAACGTGTTGGGTGATCTAGAAAAAAGAATCAAACGGATGAAGGTGGAGTTGGAGAAGTGTAGGAAGGAAAATCTGAGTCGAGGGGGAGTGGCAAGGGAAGAAGTGCTAAGGTTTAAGTTAGAAAGGTTGGAGGATCAATTAGATACTTATTGGAGGCAGAGGGCTCATGTAAAGTGGCTTGAAAAAGGAGATCGTAACACGGGTTTCTTTCATGCCTCATGCTCAGAGAGGAGACGGGCCAATAAAATTGGAAGACTGAAAAAAGATGATGGAGGCTGGGAGGAGTCGGAGGAGGGGAAGAGGAGGATTATCACTAATTATTTTCGATCTCTTTTCAGGTGTTCTACTGAGAATGGGGCAGCACATTCTCTGCTGAATGTTGTTGTCCCAAGGGTCACGGCTGATATGAATAATACTCTATGCCGGCCATTTACGAGAGAAGAGGTGAAAATAGCTCTGGATAGCATCGGTGATCTCAAGGCACCGAGACAAGATGGGATGCCCTCTCTGTTCTACAAACACTGCTGGGATATCGTGGGTGACAAGGTGACTTCTGAAGTGCTTGCAGTGTTGGCGGGAGGAAATATTCCAGAAAGTTGGAATGACACCACAATTGCTCTAATCCCAAAGGTACATAATCCAGAATCAGTCAAAGATTTACGTCCTATCAGCTTGTGTAATGTGTTGTATAAGATGGTGTCAAAGGTTTTAGCTAACAGATTGAAAAGATTTTTGCCGGATATTATTTCTCCAGCACAAAGTGCATTTGTCCCGGGGAGATTAATTTCAGATAATACCCTTATAGCCTATGAGTTGCTGCACTATATGCGGAACAAAAGAAGAGGTAATGTCGGATATGCAGCCATTAAGCTAGATATGAGTAAGGCTTATGATAGAGTGGAGTGGTCTTTTCTGGAGAGAATGATGCTGAAGTTGGGGTTTGAGCAGAGTTGGGTGGACTTAATTATGAAATGTGTTCGTACTGTCAAGTACAGGGTGAAAGTCAATGGGGGTGCTCACAGATGAGATTATACCAGAGAGGGGGTTGAGGCAAGGAGATCCATTATCTCCCTACTTGTTCTTGTTATGTGCAGAAGGTTTCTCTGCTCTTCTTCAGAAATCTGCCACGGTGCTCCAAGCGTTTCTCACCTGCTGTTTGCCGACGATTCTTTGATCCTAGTTCGTGCAAACGGGGAGAATGCGACAAAGGTACAGGAGATCCTGGACTTGTATGCGGAGTGCTCGGGACAGCTAATTAACTGGGACAAGACGACTATTATGTTCAGTAAGAACACGGGATCGGAACAGAGAAGTGCGGTTATGCAAAAGTTGGGCAATGCAAGGGAATCTTTCAATGACAAATATTTGGGAGTTCCAATACATGTTGGAAGCAGTAGATCACGGGTATTCAATTACTTGAAGGACAGAGTTTGGCAGAGGATTCAGGGGTGGAAGGAGAAAATACTGTCCAATGCCGGCAAGGAGGTGATGATCAAGGCAGTGGCACAGGCCATCCCCGTTTATGCAATGGGCTGTTTTGACATCACAAAAGATATTTGTGACCAAATAAGCCAGCAGGTGTGTAGGTATTGGTGGAGTCAATATGATAAGGAAAACAAAATGCACTAGCTTAGCTGGGACAAGTTAAAAAAGTCCAAGAAGGAAGGGGGTTTAGGCTTCAGGGATGCTCATGCGTTCAATATAGCAATGCTGGCAAAACAAAGCTGGAGACTGATCCAGAATCCGGAGTCTTTATGTGCAAGAATCTTGAAGGCTAAGTACTATCGGAATGTGAATGTGCTTGATGCAAAGCCAATAGATGGGATGTCATATACTTGGCGAAGCATTCTAAAAGGTTTGGAGCTGTTGAAAAAAGGAATAATATGGAGGGTAGGAAATGGAGAGGGGATAAGAATATGGGATCATCCCTGGGTGCCATGGGGTACCACACGCAGACCCATAACGCAGCGAGGGGGAGCTGTTCTAACCCGTGTGTTTGAACTGATTAATCCGATGACCGAGAATTGGGATGTGGATCTCGTGGAAAGTATTTTCTGGGCGGAGGACGTTGCAAAAAATTTGTCAATCCCAATTAATATGGAGATGGATGATGTTGTTTCCTGGCATTTCGACTCGAAAGGCATATTCTCGGTTAAATCGGCCTATAACGTGTATTGTGATGATTTACAGAGGAGCAGTAACCGGGCACAAGCTGAAACCAGCTCGGGGAGTGGGGGCGACAGAGAGAAGCTTTGGGGGTTAATTTGGAACTGCTATGCTCCAAACCGGGTGAAGCACTTTCTTTGGAGGCTTGCACACAATTCTCTAGCCCTATGTTCCAACTTGATTCGAAGAGGAATGAAGGTTGCAGATAGATGTTTTTTCTGCAATAGGGCCGGAGAGGACGGTGGCCATCTCTTTCTGAAGTGTAAGTATGTGAAGAAGATTTGGCAAAGTGCCGGGATGGAGGAAATGCGGCTGAAACTGAATGACCTGCAAGGAGCTGGGGAGATGATCCGAATGATCCTGGAGTGTGACCTGGAAACTCAGTTGAAAGCTTCTTTCATACTGAATAACTGCTGGCACGAAAGAAATTCCGTCAGAGAGGGCAACCTGGGAAGAGCTCCGGAAACCATTGCCGGACTATGCATACGACAAGCAGTGGAGATGATTGAGATCTGTTCAAAATCCGACAACAGCGTCAGAACGCAGAAGGCAAGAGAGAAGTGGACGCGGCCGATGAGCGGAAGAATTAAGATAAATGCAGATGGAGCTTTCAAGGCAGAAGATCAAAATGGCGGATGGGGTTACATTCTTAGAAACGAGGAAGGCAGCGCAATTTATTCAGGCTTCGGAAGGCAGCAGCATGCGCAAAGTGCTTTATATATGGAGCTGAAGTCTTGTTGGGAAGGGGTAAGAGCAGCGGCTGATCAAGGAATTAGCTCTGTGATTTTGGAATCAGACTCTAAACAAGCTGTCTGGGCGATTCAGGGAGATGAGTATAGACTGGCGGCGGTGGGTGGCTTAGTCCATCAAATTAAAGAAGTGATAGTGGAGAACTTTGTTAATTTTCAGGTCTCTTGTATTCCTAGAACTTGTAATAAAGTTGCTCATGAATTAGCAGCTTTGGGTAGCAGGTCGGCAAACTTTGAACAAGTTGTCATGGCCGGAGTGCCATCCTGTATTTGGTCTTTGGTGTCAAGCGATTCGGCTGACACGATTGAGTAATGGAATCTTGAATTCCCGTAAAAAAAAAAAACTAATCATTAACAGCGTCCGATGAACGACGCGGATAAATACGAAGAAGAGTAAAAAATAGTAGGGTGAAAAAGAGAAAAAGAAAGAAAGAAGAAAAAAGAAATTAAAAATACGTGAAAAGGGGCCCAGCACGGTTGAGCTCCCCTGGGCCGAACAACGCCGGACTGGGCTGCCGCCGTATGCTCCGCATCCGTTCACGGTTCAACTTCGTCCCGCGTGCAGTCTGTTTCCAGACGACTGGGTCGGCTACCGTCTCCGCCGCCGCCGCCTACGCCAGGTGTCGAGGCCTTCGTCGGCCTCTTTTCCGGCGGCGAGCACCCACCAAGTATTCCCACCCTTGTCTTCCCTTCCTGCTGTGCGAAACCGAGCACCCAAACCCTAGTTCTATCTGGCTATTGGATGGCTGTTTAACTGAACCCGAGATTTTCTGCTGCAGAGCCATCCTGGTCCTGCAATATGAGAAGATTCTTCCCATTCCGATCGTTTACAAGCAGTGCCGAGAACGGAAAAGCAGCACGGGCAAATGATACCATGAGTGAGAACAAAGTTGACGAAGCAGGCACCAGTGGTGCTCATCGATCTCCTGGTGCACGGTCATTCAGATCTAGAAGCCGGCATGGTGCATCCAGGAATGATGAATCAGCCCATCCGCAGCTCAGGAGGTCCTTTTCGTTGACATCATCAGCCATGGATCATCCTTTGGATGTACAGATGATGAGTTACTCACGCGATACTCTATGTTCTAAGTCCAATGATTCAGATGTGCCTGGTCATTTCGGCGAAGTGGAGTAAGTGGCTAGACTACACATTTTACCTATCACTAGCAGTTCGAATGGTTAGAACTTTGCTATTATGGCAATATATACTACTAGCAACATCACTTAGTCACTCACTTGGTAAAACAATAACAATTATGATGAGAAAACACCATCGATTAGTTTTCTAGAGTTACATTTAACAGTCGGACATTCATGATATGATAGTCTGCTACGATATCATCGAATTTGGCCACATGCATGAATCACATTGTAGCAGAACTATTGTTTTTCGTGCATATTCATCTTGTATGTCTAGAAATATTGCTAATGTGAGTTACTAAGAGACTTACTCTTCATGAGAATTTAATTTATTCATTTTTCAGTTCATAATTAGTTCTACATCTTTATTTTCTTTTCTTTGTTGCGGATGTAATCTGCAGGAACATTCAGCTTGTTCTTTTCATTTATTTTATGTGTTCCATGACATTGTTGTTAGAAAATCTCCTTTGGACCCATGTAATCTGTAGTAACATTCAGGTTGTTCTTTGAAATTAGTTGACATAAAATACATGGATGCTATTATTTTTATCATGGCTGAAAATATTACTAACAAAGGTTATTCACAGGAGCTACACATGTTCACCAGGAAGACACCACAGTAGAAGAGAATACATGGTAAAGGTCTCAAATTCACATGGATTCGAGGAAACTGACTCATCCCATTCAAGATGCCACTCATGCTCAACAGGACACTCCCCTGTTAGTTCTCCTGTTGCATTAAAATGTAGGCCTGCTAAGTTGACCAATTTCGTGAATAAGAATGAGGTACTGGATCTGTATATTGATGGCGAGCAAGAAGTTGCCAGACTAAATGAGAAGCAGAACCAGAAATTCCCTGTCAGATCTACAGCTCCTTATTTGGGATGGGAACGGCCACCACGGCCACCTTCCACAGCACCATCTTCACCAAAAGTGTGCAAAGAGATCATTGAGAACCCCTCTAACATTGATACCAATGACATCTGGCATTCCCATCTTGCTTATGAGGGAACAAAGGGTGCCTTCAAGGTTGCATCTGTGTGTCATGAAGGTGGACATGATGCAAGATGTCTTGAAGCATCTTCTGAGCATATTTCCAGTTTTGAAGAATGCAGATCACGGAGTTTGACTTCTGTGGATGACATCTATGAGGACTTGCAAGATGTACGACCTCTATCTCCATTCTTCTATGGCACTTCAACAGATTCTATTTCCAGTGCTACCTCAAGATACTTCACTGCAGACATTCATTGTCATGATCAGTCTCATGGTGTTCATGATTTCAACATGGAACAGGACACTGATGAAAAGTTGCTTCAAAGAGCTAAAGAAGTTGATGCATGCCTTATGGTTCCTCTTGTAGAAAACAGTAAACTTAATGTGCTCAGGGATAAGAGGTCGAATTCAACTGAAATCTGGCAATTTATTGATGGTCTGATTGAAGATAGAAAAAAATTGGCAGCTGAAGTATCTTCACAGATTAAGGCACGTCTTACAGAAAGATTTGCAGCCAAAGAACAATATAAGAGGTCCAAGTTAGAATTAGAAACCAGAACTAGAAGACTGGAGAAGGAGAAGATCGATCTACAAAGTAACTTGGAAAGGGAATTGGATAGAAGGTCAAATGATTGTTCAGTCAACCTGGAGAGATTTCAATCTGATGAACAAAGACTACAGGAAAGGGTAAGAGAGCTTGCAGACCAGAATGTATCATTTCAGAGAGAAATTACTTTGCTTGAATCGTACAAAATTGATGCTACTAGTAGGATTAAAAGTCTAGAGCTGCAAAACAAGCATTTGAAAAATGAGTTACAGAAAGTAAAAGATGATCGTGACAATCTTCATAGCTCCTCAGTAGAATTGCAAGATAACCTTACTATAGCTATAGAGGAAAGGGACAGAATCCGAGAATCTTTAAAAGACAAAGAGGAGGACAAAAAGGTGTTACACAAAATAATTGCAAGATTACAAAGGACATCTAATGAACAGGAGAAAACAATTACTAGCCTAAGAAAAGGATTTGGCGCTGAAATAGAAAAGAGAGCTGCTGGGAATAGTGATATAATAAACAGGATGCAGATGGAACTTCTCAGACTTACCGGAGTTGAGCAAAATCTGAGAAGAGAAATTCAATCCTGTACCCTTGAGATGGAGTCTCTTAGGAAAGAGAATGTAGTGATTTTCAATCGTCTACAAAGGAGTGAGGATGGAGCAATTTTTTCCACAGTTCGTCTTGACCAGGAGCCTCAGGCTAGAGTGGAGAGTTTGCAGACACAAGGTTTGTCATTACTTGACGGTTCTAGCCAACTTTGTGCCAAGTTGTTGGAACTGATCAAATCAAAGAAGAGTGAGAACAGCAGTGATGTTGATGCAGTAGCAGCCATTGAGTACACTCTGAAGTACCAAAGCATAAAAAAAAGGGCGTACCCAGTGCCGTAGGCTCCTGCACTGCGGGGTCTGGGGAAGGGAAATAACCCGCAGCCTTTCCCGCACAAATGTGCAGAGGCTGGGGCTTGAACCCTGGACCTCTTGGTCACAGGCGGTAAAGCTCTACCGCTTGCACCAGGGCCGCCCTTCTCTGAAGTACCAAAGCATGATAGGAGGAATTGAGAATGTAAAAGAGAGTCTGCGTATGATCAAATCTCTGTTGACAAAGAAGCAAAATGAAGAAGAGATTGGACAGAAAGCTGAAGGTTATCTTTCAGGACAAGAGAAGTTATCCAGGGTATGACGTATCTTTTGGCTTCTTTTGTTTAGGAATAACTTGACTCTTTAAATGTTGTGAGTAGTATTATGAGTTCCATTTATATAACATGACAGACATTTGATACGCAGTTCTCCTGCGTGTTCGAGAAAAACATGACACACACTTTCTTGTAACTCATTGTAAAATAATTCTAGTGTAGTATCTGTTTTGTAGAATATGAAAATACATTTTCTTAGCATAAAAGTTGCTGGAATAATATAGTAGCTTGTGTAATTCAAGGGAAAAGCCAGCATCAGAAGCTAAATCAATCAACATTTTTTGTATTTTTCTTTTCTGCAGGATGACATTGAAATTAAGCTAAGAGAAGAAGCTATGATTAGTAGGGTTCTGAAGGAGAAGCTTCTGTCCAAGGAACTAGACATTGAACAATTGCAGTCAGACCTAGCAGCTTCAGTCAGGGTCCAAGAGGTACTGCAAAATGAGAACCAGAGAGTGCAAGATGAATTGCGTTGCCTCACACACAAATACAAGCATTTGGAAGTTCAGGTGACCCAAAAACCCTGATTCCTGAAAAGCTATTTTTCATATTTTCCCTTGTCAAATCGGTTTTAGTTTGTCTTCCTAAAATCTGTTATTTCTATCTTGATGCATTATCCTTCTAAAGGGGAATCATTAGATGTTGCCAGCTATATTTTTCTACTTGTTTCTGATAAAATTATACCTGCACATGACTCCATTGTCATCTTTGGTTTTGACTTCGCACATTGCAGGGTTTGAAGAAAGACGAGATAATTAACCAGGTTGAGCAGGACTACCAGGAATCTGCAAAGGAACTGACTGCTCTTCGCTGCACTCTCAAAACAGTAAACGATGAAAGGGATGTCTCGTGGCAAGAATCTAAGCAGATGAGAAGAACGGTCAGTGGCTTGCAAAATGAAGTTGCTTCGTTAAAGCAGAGGATTAGAGCACTTAATGAAGATTTACAACTTAAGGAGAGTGAGATACTGCTTCGGGAGGGTGAGATTTCAATATTGCGTGACGGTAGTGACAATTTGACATCATCTGCAGCCCTCGATCGATGAGGCAGTTCGGCATGGAGTAAATCTGCATAGAACAAATAGCAGAACTCATTCTGAAATAGACGATGTTTTCCCCTTTGTGAACAACAATAGTAGCTTCTGTAGAGCAATTCCAAGAGACTTTTTATACCTTTTCTATTTTATACAAATAGACTCCAACAACCTTTTCAATTCGATATCCAAATATAGATATTTTGGATTTTGGATTTCTCGCTAGCCAAAGATGGAGTGAGGATGTCTGTAGAGAGCGCACACAAGATTAAGATATATAAAACATTTTTTTTTACTCAAATGACTCCAAATTATAATTTAGATAGTAAATTTTAGAAAGGCTCTTGGAGATGCTCTTAGTCTCTTTACATGTAGGAGAACGAAAGCTTGTAAAAAGCTTGTTTACCAGCATGCATCTATTCTATATATCTACTATATGCTCGGTTTTTGTGGCATTGATGTCTTGCTTATCTTCTATTTTTTAATAACATAAAAGATGCATGAAATTTTCCAGAACAAGTAAAAGTGGTCAACTGGTGTTTCAATGCTTTATAAAGGAATTGTATCAATTTTGAAATGCTTCAAGGTGTAAGCAATTTAAACAATTATTATTTTTCCTATAAAATATTTATTTTCAAAGAGCTAAGCATACCTCTCAAAAGTACCTCGTACAAAGAAAAGTATATACCATATCATGAGTCAATCAATGACGTTGCAATGTATCTACATCATTACAAAATATTTCTTTCAAGATTACAAATGATGAAAACAATCTACTGCAATTGCATAACGCTGTATTTTGTGGAGACTGACAAACTCTTCTGTTACAAATCCTTTTAATTGCCAAACTTGCAGGGTATCTGCGATCAAGAAATGTGGCTGCACTCCAGACTAAACAGACTATCAAATAGTAGCATACAAGCTTCGCACGAAAAAGCATACAATGAATCCTAAACTAGTTTGTTTTCGGAAAAAAATAATCCTAAACTAGTTTTACAGTCAAGTTTGTAAGTCTGCACTCCTGAGGCTTTTGCTTTATGATTGTAGTCTCCAGGCAAACAAACCAATCATTGTTGAGGCATTCGTACTGTTCTGTGAGGCCTTGGGGCTGAAACGTGTAAATAGAAGAAAACTTTATCAGAAGCATAAATGAAGAAAAACTTTACATGAAAACAAGTTCCTTTTTCTGTACGAAACCAGTATGCAAAAATGACTTAACTATATTTGCAAAATAATTCTTAGCCTAACCATGCCTTTTGGTATAAGATGTTTTTTTTATGTCCACTAGTATTTCTTCCGATAACACCAATAGATGGCTCTCAATAGTTATTTGGACACCTCCGAAATTCATGAAATTCAGTTGAAATTTTACTGATTTTTTCGAAACTTTCACATGAAGTATTCACTTCTCTAAAAAAGTTGGATCTAAAGAAAACATCGACAATGATTTATGACTACACACATCTATTGAGGAGAGAAGAATATGCAACATAAACAATAGAAAATGAGTTTCGAGTTATATAACCCATGCATTAGTGTGATAAAAAAATGGATTTTCTTTCAGCCATCCCCGAAATTACTGAAATTCATGAAATTTCAGCGAAATTTTAAACCCTGCTATGTAGTCATAAGAGGCTTAATGAAATTGTACTTGCTGTGTGTAATAATGCCAGAAAATCATGAACCCAGCTAACCATACAAAATAAAAATAAGCAACACGGGGGTATATTATTATAACTTGAGACCTGCATGATATAAGTCTATGCAGAGGCAAAAATTCTAGAAATCATTGTATAATAATATGTGCATGCAAAAGTACAAACCATTTGGGTTTCCTTGTTCGTAGAAACACCTGAAAAGAGCTACCGCTTCTTCAGCCATGATCCCTCCAGTGCATTTGAAACCTTTTGGTTTAGAGGCTTGGCTCCTAACAAACAAAGATACAAGGTAATATTTACAGAATCTGTTAGTGCCTAAAACTATGTATCACAAGCATCAAAACAGAAAGACCAAGCAGGTCCAACTTTGCAGAAATCATGACAGCGCATGCAAGTATGCAACGCAACATACCAAGTGCCAGCACGAATAAGCAATCATTTTGACAAGATGTTCCGTGTTGCCTTCCACTTACCCTGATAAATCATCTGACGAAGTAGTAGCACCCTTGTGCAAAGACATGACTGATCCACATCCTCCAAATTTGTCATTGGCACAACCAAAGTAAACTTCTCTTATTCCTAGCCAATGAAAGCACAGCATGTCAAAATCGGATGTTCTTATAAATATACACAGTTTAACAGGAGAACATTAGAATTTCAGACCAACTATCGACAATGCCGTGGCACACATTATACATGGCTCACACGTGACATAAAGGTCGCATCCTGCAAATTTATCCGCGACCTGTGGCTGATCAAGACCCATGCTCTGCCACTCCCGAAGCAGGACATCAATAGCTTCCATCTCAGCATGTCTTGTAGCCTTGCAACATGAAAAGTCACAACATATAAAGACATGAATTGGCCAAACCAACACACGAAAGAAACATCTTAAAGCCGACATCTACAGGCTCTAGTGAAAGAAGAAAAGAAAACATAGCTCACATTGCGGGTGGCATTCGTCTTGTTGCTTCCTGAGGAAATCACTTTCCCGTCCTCCACAATCACACACCTAACATGAGCGAGGTAATTAGCAAATAACAAACATTAAACGACTATCGCAAATAAGCGAGAGCATACCCAACAGGGACCTCGAGGTTATCCAGCGCAAACTTTGCCTACACAAAACAATCAGCCGAAGGTAAAATCATACACGCTCCAGTTGCAAAGCGAGAAGGATTAGCAGCCGTACCTGCTCGAGTGCTCGCTCCATAAAAGCCGCTGCCATCCTCCGGAGCTTGGAGCGAGGAACAGAAATTATACGCTAAGCAAGCACAAGAAAGTGGGACGCACGGGTCGGCTGGCGTCAGGTCGCAGCCGCGCAGGGTTCTGGAGCAGCGGAGCCGGACAGCACAAGGCAGCTCGAGGAGCACGCACGGCCGGGACGCGTCGAGGCAGCTCGGGCGTTGCTGGAGAGCGTCTCCGCGGCGGCGCTGGGCGGCGGGCGGGAGCGGGGAGGACGGGGAGTCGCGGCCTATGGACTATACCCTCTGGGCCTTTTTCTAGGTTGGTTGGGTTGGGTCACTTTTTGGCGTCTCATAAACCTCTGTGGGCTGGGCCGTGCCCACCCACTTCGTCTCCCTCCTCTCTGGTCTCTGCTCGTCCTCCGACCACGGCGTCGAGCATCTATTGACGACCGTCTCTCTTCCCCTACCGACCGGAGAGGGAGATGAGCGGTAGTGCGCGGAGGGTCCTGGAGGCGTGGAGACTCGGCGTGGTGAAGTACGGCGAAGCGCTGCAGCTCCAGGAGCGTCTCGTCGCGGACCGCAAGGCCGGCCGCGTCGGCGACCTCGTTCTGTCGCTGCAGCACCCGCCGACCTACACCCTGGGCAAGCGGGGCGAGAAGGCGGAGCGAAACCTGCTCGCGCCCGAGGCCGAGCTGCGCGCCCTGGGCGCCGAGCTCCACCGAACGGAGCGGGGCGGCGACGTCACGTTCCACGGGCCGCGGCAGGCCGTGCTGTACCCGGTCCTGTCGCTCCGCGGCCTGGGGCTCGGCGCGCGGAGGTACGTCGAGGCGCTCGAGTCCGCGATGATCCAGGTGGCGGCGCTCCATGGCGTCTCCGCGCGGCCCGGGGACCCCGGCGAGACCGGGGTGTGGGTCGGCGACCGCAAGATCGGCGCCATCGGGGTCAGGATCTCCTCCGGGTTCACGTGGCACGGCCTGGCATTCAACATTGACCCGGATCTGGGGTACTTCGAGCACATCGTGCCATGCGGCATCGTCGGCAAGGGGGTAACGTCGCTGCGGCGGGAGGTCGGGGACGGAGTGGAGCTCCCGGCCGACGGGGTCATCCATGATCAGCTCGTGCGGTGCTTGGCAACAACTTTGGGTTTTACCGATGTGGAATTCAAGGATGGTTCTGAAAGTGGAGACCTGATTGGAGTTGCAGCTACACAATCCTGACGCGTGGTTCAGTTTGCGCTCTTTGGAACGTCCTGTGATCAAATTTTGAAATGTTTTTTTTCATCTCATAGTGATACATCTTGTGATCAATTTTTGGAGCACAGCCTGTCCGGGGCTTTATGGAAAAGCACAATTCTGTCTGTACTTACTTGGTGCACGGACCTTAGTACATTGTTTTTCGATTTTGAATGGTTTATAGAGCGCTGAATCGTCAGTGAAAATTGGATGCAACATGCAATTTTTCTCGAAGTAGTGAACATTTAAGCCCTTGCTTTAGTTGGGAGGAAGGAGAAATAAACACATTAAGAAAAAAAATAGCTCATGACGAAGATCTAAAAATTCCGATGCTGTCATGAGGATCTACTAAGGGTCTCTTTGGTACAGCTCTGCTTCACTAGTGAAGCTGTTTTTTTTACAAAATAGCTTCACGAGTAACTCTATAGGTGAAACTGAGCTATTTTGGAAAAAGTGTTTGGCAAAACAGCTTCACCAGTAACTTTATGCATGGATATGAGAGAGAAAGAGGGAGAGGGCTATGATAAGCTACTATTGTGAGAGGGGAAGTGAAGCTGTTTTGAAAACAGGTGTTTGACAAAAACACAGCTCACAACAGCTTCATGAAGCTGCTATAAACTTACCAAACAGGCCCTAATATGGGTCCGTAGGAAATCAATTATCACCCTCCATAAGACAAAAACAGGCTATTGGAATGCACAAAATTTTTGCTTTCTTAGCTTGTATATGTACTGTTTTAGTGTTTAGTTGATGTGTTGTTTCTCCTCTCCCCGATTCTGCTGCACTTTTTGTGTGTCAATTTTAGTAGTGATGTTTTGTTGGGCTCATCGGTGGGCTGGGCGCCACTGTCTTTTGTCGTAGCCCAAACAAAGCTTTAGGGTATGCAATAGGTTCTCTTTAGAACACATGATTGTGAAAATGTAGGAACAGAAAAATCATAGGATTTGAATGCTCTAATAGACTCAACCTTATATACCTATAAACTACAAGATCGAACGTTTGGGTGGAGTGCATGAAAAAAACATAGGAATTTGATGAGAGTAACACTAAAGAAAACTTTTTATGAGCTTCAATCTCTTGATAGAATTTCTCCAAAATTCCTATGAAACAAGTTATTTCATGAGGATTTCATATGACTTTTAGCAATCTGATCCTTTGTTCAAAATGACATCATAGGACACTTTTTTATTGGAGTCCAATCCTCTAGAATCCTCTATTTTTCCTTTGTTCCAAACTGAGCCTCAAGGTATGTTTAGATTCCACCCTCTAAACTTTAGAGCTCTAAAAGGTGTAGAGCACTATAGCTTACTTTTGAGCAATAAAGCTTTAATGTGAGATATGCTAAAAATTATAACTAATTTTAGACCATTTGTTTAAAACTTTAGCTAAAGTTTAGATGAGAAAATTCAAACATACCCTTAGCCTAAGGATAAAGAAAAGAAAAGAACAAACTGCGCCAAAATGAATGAGTAGGGACTTGTTTGGATCACCTAGACTAGTTGTTAGTCCAACTAACGTTTATTGATTAAAGTCTAGTTACGTGCTCTTTAGATGCATAGACTACTTAGATAGACTAACAACTAGTTAGGCTGAACTAAAATTATTCCACTTTTAGTTCCCCCGTTTAGATAGTTTAGATGGGCTAACGTTTAGTCTAGTGATCGATCCAAATACCCCCTAACACTGAACATGGCTATCTCTCTCTCTTTTCGTAGAGAACGGATGAAGTTGGCAATTATTGATGTTGTGGTTTTGCTCAAACTCTGAACAAGCATACTAGCATATTTCATCTCATATTTTTTCCAATTTCAACAAATTTGTTTGTCAAGACTAGGTAGTTAAGCAAACCTGAGCGACACGTTTCACAACTGCAAGGGAAAAGGTGTGGGCATTAGTTATAAGAGTTGATTGAAGAAATTAAGGTTTAAATTTTACTTTTATTCATAATCCTTTATTTGGTTAGTGGAGGAAAATAATAATTTAATTGAAAAGGGAATTCATATAATATGTTTCATATCATGTGTTTGGTGTGTGATTTTTTGAACCGAAACTTTATATGACAAGGTATGATGGACGGTGATGATCCATTCATTTTTCATTAAGAACACTCTTTTCACTCAATTTTCACCCTCCTCGAGGAACAACCTTAAGCATAATTGACCGAAGAACGAAACAAACTAATTGAGACCGAGATCAAAGTGATCGAGATGAAAGTGTTTGGTCATTAGTTTGATCCCGAGTTCTTACTAACCGAACTAATTGAATATTTTGATTTTGTTGACATCATGTGTAGTTTAGACTATTATTTGTGATATCATATTATTTTAGTGGGTTTATATCAACCATCACTCTTATCCCTTTGTTTGATTTATATATTATATTATTATTTTTGCCTTGAAATAGAAAAAATATTGCCAAAAAATTCAACAAACTATATTATTTAGTTATTGTTTGTCTAGTCCGCTTAGTTTGGTCATGACCGAGACCGGACCGAACTAATTGAGACCGAAGTTTCTCAGTCCTGAGTTCTAAAACTAACTGATCGATCTCCACTCTTAGATGACCAAATTTTTAGAAAGCCCGAAGAACCGCTCGGTTCGAGTCACACCGAACACCCAAGCCTATTGAGGAAGTGAATACCAGGAGTTGGCTCTCTAAACTTTGATTTTTCTTCCCACCAAAACTTCCACCCCCAATAAAAGAAACAAAAGATTTAGAAAGTTCTACATTAAACTCCCATTTCCTCCTTTGAACTACCCCAACCAATCATGTTGGAGCGGTTTTAGAATACCTTGAAGATGAAACCAAGGAGTCCAACATGTATCCTTGTTGTAGTTTTCTTACTACTTCCTTTTATCACAAATACTTCCTCTGTTCCATAATAAAAGATCTTATAAGTCTGGGCATGGGAATCAAGGAGAAGATAAAAGGTATGGTGCAGAAAAAAATGAGAATGTGAGGAATTGATATGTATTGGAAAAAGAGGCAGGTGTATTTGGAAAATGAGAAAGGTAGAAGATCTAGAAAAATCTTAAATGCATGGTTAGAGCAAGGCTAATAATACTGTCGACTGATGCTGGAGGCTCTCTCTCAGTCCATTCATAAAGTAGTTACCTCTTCATTATTAATGTAAGGATCACTATTCAGTCTCATAAACTTTATTGTCTGACTAACAAAATTTATTGGTTATTGTGTCCAAGTCATGTGATCATAATTCTCTTCTCGCTCCTCCACCTCAGCATTAGTCTATTTACAATATGTTGTTATACTTGCACTTAGAGGTATTATGCATTGCAGATTCGTAGTAGAAAGGTATTATGCATTAGAGTAGGTATTTAGAACTCTAGAATAATCTTTAGTTTTGGAGTTAAGTTACAACATAAATTTAAACTAAACATTTTGTTTAGAGTTCAAACTAAATTTAAATAATTAAATTACTTTAGTTAATCTACGAACTACAGATATAAACAAACCATTTTGTTTAAAATGAGAGTTGGAGCTGTGATCATGTGACTTAAATCGTGCAGTTCTTGTCCACGTTATTCATGTTGAATTGCTACTCCAGCTGCCGGTGGAACACACAAAATATTGTTGATATTGTTTGGAGGAAGATAATTGTGCTGGACTGGTCTTGCTTGTCCATGGTCATATTCTTCAGGGGGGTAGCATTTGTATGTCATTTTTTACATGCAGACTCTTTGCATCATCCTCTTTTCTTTGCCAAAAAAGAAAGAAAGATGGGGGGCCTACTTCGTCTTTGTATAATTTTGCTTCCACTTTTCAGCTTGTGTGCAGATTTGAATCGCCCTCAGATTGCCTTGCATAATGACCGGGAGTTTCATATGAACATTAATTTATTTTCGCTTTATTTCTTTTTTAAAACAAATAATACCCTGAATATTAAAATATACATTAATCAAAAGGCACAGTTTGCAGAAATGAACTGTTGGATTGAAATTAGCAGTAGTATTTCGATTTTGAACCAAGAAAACAAAAGTAACATGCGAATCTCTAGTAAGCTTCGGCATGTAATAAAGGAACAAAAAGAAGAGTAAAAAAAAAAAGAAGAAGACATCTGTATCATATTAGTTTGTCGAAGTAAAATCAATTGCCTTCCACTGATCAATTTACAAAAAATGGAAGAACCTGATAGACCCAAATCTGCCTGCATCTACCACCTCCTCCGGCACGGCGCCGGAGAAGGCGTCGTGGCACTCGGTGCTGCAGGACGCCGGCTTCTGCTCCACAGCGCCAGCGCCCCACGGGTACGTCTCCGACCGCCGCAGCACGGACGGGTTACTGATCTCCGGCGGCGTGCCTCGCCGCGCCGCGCTGGAAGAGGGCGAGCCGCCGCCGCTGGCATTGGTGGCCGCCGGCGCCGCGGCCGGGGCGGCGGACGGCTCTTGCGGCGGCGCGCCGGACGAGGAGTCGAAGCAGATGGAGACGGCCTTCCCGGACGAGGTCTGCAGCTGGAACTCGGAGGGGGAGAGCGGGAGGAAGGCGCTGTTGCACGAGTGCTCGTTGTAGTAGGTGACCGCGTACAATGGCGGGTCGCTGTGGTCCTTCTGCTGCACCTGCTTCGTGGCCGGGCAGTTCATGTTGTCCTTGTACGTGCATCTGTAGTAATACCTGCAGCAGCGGAGAAGCTGTCCGTGAGCGAGTGGAATGATGCCATGAACATTTGCTGAAGAGTAAATTTGGCCTGCCGATTTGGATGCGGAGAATGGGAGGAAAGAAACGGTGAAGTCAAAGGAGGTTGGCTAATAATAAAGGCGGATTCTTTCTTTGCCGGCGAGGGTAGGTTTCTCAGAACACCGTGCAGATGCAGAATTTCTTTTACTCCCCGTGAAGTAAAGTACGGAGTAAAAAACAAACGACGAGGAAAGAACCCGAACGGGTAAAAATCGGGGCGGACCGGACCTGGGGAAGTTGGTGTTGTTGATCTTCTTCTCGCCGTACTTCCTCCATTGGTGGCCATCGTTGTGCGGCGCGAAGGTGTCCACCTTCCGCATGCGCTTCTCCTTCCTGCCAAAGAGAGAATGAAATCAGGGCGCGTTGCCCTACAAATCGAACCGAGCGCAGGTGCGAAGATCAGCAGCCGCAGTTAGTTACGCACGTACTGTACCTCGGATTGATCTGCGCGTGATGCGAGCTCGGCGCCGGAGACATTGCTCGGTTCGTTCCGGTGGAGGAAGGAATCAAGAAATGCAGGGGCGGGACGGGACCGGAGGAGGAGAGGGAGTACTAGGGGTGAGGAAGAAGACGCGGGCAGGCGGCAGCAGGTTGCAGGCCAGCGCGCTTTTAATTCGGAAGCGTACTTGACCAGACAGACACCACGGCAAGCAGAGGAGGAGCAGCCCTTTTTAGCTTTAGCTTAACAGCTTAACATAATCACAGGGAGAAGAGATAAGTAGAGAGAGAAGGGACGGGAGAGACGTCGGTAATAATAATGGAGACCTCGCGGCAATATAAAAACTGTCACGTGCCCCCGCCCACCGACGGGAGAAATTTCTGTGCGGCTTCTTCTGATGAGGCCCCCCAACTCAACACTGCCGGAGCCGGAGGCGCGTACAAGTGGCCTCGGGTGATGTGTGGCGCGTATTTGTTTATTGCATATAAGCATCACAGCTTGGGCTACAAATTAATCCCCAGCTGATCGACTATTTATTTATTTAATAAAATCTCTCTCTCTCTCTCTTCGTCGAGACCGGTTCAAAATCTTGTTTCCGGAATGGAGCTTGAGGTGGTAGACTAGCAAGGATAATAGTACTAGTAAATAAAAGGAAAAAGAAAAAGAATACAGTACGTATAGAATACTAGAAAAGAGGTGGGGCTAGTACGTACCCTACCAGTTTGGGCTTGACCTGATTGAGATGCTTTTCCCTGGCGAGGCCAGAGGAATCGCCTCGTTGCTTGGGAAGGAGGGCGACTGGGAGGCTGCTCTGGACCTGCTCGCGGGCGCCTCCCAATAGTCTTCTTCGCCAGTCCCCCCGAAACCTACCGCATCCCGATGGAGGAGGATCGCAATCGCGCCCGTCGCATGCCTGGCCCGGGTTTTTTTAAAAAGACCTGCACATGCTGGGGGCGGGAAGGAATCTCCCCCGTCTGCGTGCTTTTCCGCCGAGTTTTTTTTTTTAGGACCGGAGGATGGAGGTGTGAGCTCAGCGGTGATGTTTCCCCGTCCCCACTGGGTCTTAGTTAACACTTAACCCCCGGCCACCGGCCGGCGATTGGATCGCCGGACCATCATCTACATGCCGAGTTTGTTTATATTTTATACTATATATATAAATATTTATATATTATTAACCGCGCGCGTAATCCTTGCAGTTCGAGGCCACCCAATTAGCCGCTGCCGACGCGATAAGTACTCCGTTTGGCATTGGCACGGCGTCTCTAGCGGTTGATTTGGCCGGCGACGCGTGGATGGATTAATATAAAAGTGGCGGTTGTCCGTGACGGACGCGGTGAAAAAAATGCGGAGACGTAGGAGGAGGAGGAGCGGTAAAGAAGGACGATGACCGAGCGGAAATTCCGAGAGGAAGAGGAAAATGCACGTCCATATTTTTTTTTCTGTCCGGAGAAAATGACGGCCACGGACACATGAATGAAGCATATAACTCGGGTAGGGGCCAGCAAAGTCAGAAACGCTAAATCTGAGGGGACAGGTTAACAGGCACAAGATGGCTTAGTTTATTGCAGCTCATCACTGAATAATAAGGCCAGTCTCCGTTTAGCTAGCTACCAGAGCTCTCTGACTTTCTACACCCCCAAGCATGCAAACCGGTGCCAAGTCCGCATTTCATTATCCGGAGCGGTTAGTCTCACTCTTCATCTCTACCCTAACCTTCAGCGTGTTCGCTTGGCTTTTTAATCGATTTAAATCTAACCAGAACAGTATTTTTCTCTCACAAGAAATCAGCCAACAGTAAATAATTCTATCGGAACAATGCATAATCCTGTCAAACGAACAGGCCGCTTGAGATTTATTACTAAGTAGTACTCGTAGTAAAATATAACACCACACAGTAGGAGCACGTATTAAACAAACACTTTGAACACCGGTCCATCTCAAAACAATAAAAAAGAAACCATAGAGGAAGACTGGGGCACGCTAGCTAGCCAGCCCTTTTTTTATAACGGGCTCTTGCCCCTTCTAGAACGGGGACGGGTATCGCCTCCTGATTGGTTGGTTGATAGAGATGTGTCATGTGTGTGAGAGAGGGAAGGGAAGGGAAGGGGTGCATGCAACGCATTCAGCTTCTTCAGCCATCCAGATCTTGGCTTATTCATTGACTTGCATATAATAAAAAGGTGTTTATTATATGTACGCCGCTCTAAATGTATATAGTATAGTAGTTGGTTATGGAGTAATTAAATAAACTATATATGGCGCCGCGGCCCGGTCCCTGATAAAACGACGGGAGAAAACAAGCATAGAAGTGTGGCCACAATGAACTACACGATTAACAACTGGGGGCCAAGAGACCCGGGGATAAAAAAAAAAGTGTATGATTGGGGCCCTGCCGACGTGTGTCATCCCATCAGCTTACACTGCGTGATGCCCGTTCACACACGCAAAACCTTCTCACCGCCAAATTTTCATAATCCCACCTTTTAATAAGGATGATAATAATGTGCTCAACATGTTGATGTTTTCGTAAACTAAAGGAAATGGTCAGTAGTAAATAAAGATATATAATAGTATATATAATATTATAAATAGGTGGGCGGGATAATGAAAGATAAGCCAAGCCAAGTAGATATTTGAAAAAATATTGCGCTGGCACATGAGAGGCACTGGAACCTAACATTGGAATCACTTAAAGAAAGAAAGCTTGAAATAGAAATGCCATTACTTTACTGTACTCATCACCCATCTATGTGATCGATGGACGAAACAAAAATATAATAATATTGTCAAGAAGACGACGGAATGGACCGATAGTAAAGTCTGGTGCCTAGCTTGTATGTGTGCCAGTAAATGATGCTCGTGGCGAAATACTGCTGTGTGCCTGCCGTGCCGGCACTCTCGCTAAGGCCAAACGTCAAACCACGAAGCAGACGACCGAGCTTGGATGTGTACGATGACGCCAAACTCATTCAACGAAAATATATGTATAGCCTTTGGAAATTAAAACGGCTTTTTTTTTTCTGTTAGAGCCGTGGCCAAATTTTTGTGGCATAGTATAGTATATACTCCATCACGCATCGTTCCCTTTATTTGGTCTCGATCGAGTCTTTGCTTATCTGAAAAGCACCTTTTGATTCATTAGTCTTTGTTAAAACTGACCTCGCCCGCGCTTGTGTGTGCTACGGTCAGAATAAACGACACATTAGGTCTATGTCGACTGAGGTGGCGCAGTCAGGTCGACTGCTAGGTGCTAGCTTATAAGAAATTATTGACCCTGCTGCTTATTAATATTAGGCACAGCTAGTCTTATTAGCTTAATTAGCACGGCCATCCGATCCGCCGGTCAAGAGGACAAAAACCGCTGTCGTAGAAAATAGGAAATACAAGTAGTAGAGTACACGAGAGAGCAAACTGCACAAGATGCGTATAAAACTAAGACGCGCGCGTATTTCTTCGTTTTTTTGCACGAGAAAAAGATACTATGCTCCTAGTCCAAAAACTGCACCCACCAGTCGTGTTAGGTTTCTGCGTAAGCAAGAAAGAAGAGCACCAGATTCAAAACATTTTTAGAGAGGACCATCGTTGGTCAGAGTGAAATCGGGCGGCAGCAGCCAGCAGCCTTGAATGTTTCCTGCCTGGAACAGTCCCTGATGAACTTGGGACATGCATGCATGGAGGCATACCGCTGTGCCGTTCCTGTTGGCGCCCATAGATGCCAGTCCGCCACGTGTCCGACAAGCGCTAGACTGAGCAAGAGGAATGGCTTTTGCGGTTAGCGGATTAGTTACCCATAATCACGTACTACGTCAGTTTCGGTTTCAATGGACTTTCATGTAGAGTTTCATGCACGTTAAATAAGGTATCACATAAGCAGATTTGCACTTTTTACACGATAAGAAGAGAGTAGAAAGGTTTCATGGTGATGAAACTATACAGCGTTGTTTCCAAAACGTTTGTTTCTAAAACGTTGGAAACCGTGTGAAATCCACTGAGAGCAATTTTTAGTTTCATGGGATGCATATAAAATAAATATATAGGGGAGATGAGAGAGAAAAGAAAGAGAGACACATTGATAACCACATAAAACTATCAATGAAACGTTGCATTGAGACTAACCTAAGTACCTCCAGCTGCACCTCTCGAGTCGTCATCACGTTTGGAGTTTAGTTACGCACAGTGTGTTGAGTACGCATACTGCAATATACTCCTGTACAACTACTGTAGTTCGCTTCAACTGTTCAAGTTTTTCCTTCGAAATTGAATGCATTTCATATGAAAAGATTTCTTTTTTCCTCCCCCTAGCTACATGGAAAATATGTTCGTGATTTCTAAATCACGAAAATACACGAACTTGGACTTGTGCGGTTGTGCCTTCGTGTTTATACAAACTGATTAATTAGAAAGCCCCATTTGGAAGGAAGGAATTACTCCTAGTGTTGTTTTGCATCTTTCGCGTGTAGTGTAACGAGGAAGGACTTGAGAATTCTTTTCGTTCGTGCGACTTTTTTTGCATATTTAATTTACCCAATGCTGCTTTTATAGCCTTATTAAAGACTCAGTTCACCTTCTGGAAATTTCTTTGGCATTTTCTGTTTACACATATCAGATTCAATGGAAAGATTGCGAGTTCAAAACCTCTAGTGGTCTTTATAAAGTTAAATGCTTTTCGTTTGGTGGAAGATTAGTCTCTTCATTACCTCTGTTACACCTAGACATGCTTTTTTTTTTTCTCTTTGAGGTCACAAGAGTGGTTCTAAAGAAACTATAATCAATACAAAAAACATAGATTCGTCAACACAACCAGCTCACATTTGCTCCGGCCCAATCTGCAGTGTAATCTGGCCCAATTATAACACAGTGGGCAATGAGACGACTACACAGCCCTCCAATGCTGGGCTGCTGGGCCAGAGAAACTACACAGACGAAAGAACTGCTCGGACAGCCCCGTACAGGCTTCACGGCGAAGACCTCTCAAAAACAGAAGTGCGCCTGGCCTGGCTGGGCATGGGCAATAATGGATAACGGGCCGAAGCGGCCGCGAATGAAACAGCCCACGAGCTGGTGACGTTGATAAACAATGGTCAAAGATAATTTGCAAATAAACAATGGTCAAAGACAAGCATAAGACTCATGTAAATACTCATGTAGCAAGCATTTCTAACTGAAGTTAGTCGTAGGATCAAATGTTTCGACTAGAGAGCGGTTGAGTAGACACTAATTCTTTCAACTTATTTTCTCTCACAAAATACTAGTCATTTAATCAGCCAGCTTTTCTACCAACCGAATAGAGCTACTATTAATTAGAAACACATAAGAGTTCTAGTATATTACTTTCACTAAGCTAGGTTAATTTTTGTCACACACACAAACACCACTTACTAGATGTCTACTTTTGAATGCCTGTTGACCATCCGCAGTTTAAAATCAGAGTCTTCTCCATAAACACACAAGCCGATAGACTTTCCTTTGAAAACACTCGAGATTGTCTGTGTCCCCTGTGCGGACTATTCGTTGTACGCAAAATTTGTCCCAACATAGAAATAACCTTGCTAATTAAACCACATAGATGAGCAGGTAGGCACCTTCTTGAGATCTGCATGCCCAAGTTAAAATGTGATAGTTTATCATCTTCCTATTCAATTCTTATCTTTTTTTTGTTTGGTTTGTACAATGAGATTGGTCTGATTTAACAACGAGGACAAATAAATGGAATTATTCTACCAATTATCATAGAACGAGCTCACGTTGTGCTGCTCCTAAGTCCAATCAGCATCACGCGGACATGGGTAGAGGTGCAAAGAGGTAACTTTAGGTGCACCTCTAAATCTTTTTAGTTTAAATATTTGTATTACTTAGTTTGGAGGTGCACCTAAAGGTCACTCGTTTGCACCCCAGACACAGGTGTTGCGGAGGCTTCTCCCATTCTCGCGGTCCTGCGGTATTTGCTCAAATAATCCATGAAAGCAAATAAATAATACTTAAAATAATTATAAGATAACCCGAATAATCCATGAAATCAAATAATTCATCAAAGCAAATAATCCGACATACAAGTCCAATCAAATAATTCGAAGCAAATAATCCGACATATAAATCCTTAGTTTACAAATATGATTACATTAATTTCCAAGCTAATGGAACCACACATTCAAGAAGGCGTGGGGAAAGGTGGATTCCTTGGCCTGCCGCATCACGTCCTCGGGATCACAGCTGATGAAGAAGGCCATGTTCATCCCAGGGCCGGAGCTCTTCCTCACCGCATCAAGAAACCTCGTCGCCACCTGCGCAGCTCATAGTCATCACTGCCTCAGCACAGAACGGGGACCGAGGAATCACATGCACAGCTCGTCGCCGTCGACGAGCAAGAGCAAGAACTTGGACAATGCATGCACGCACGCTCACCTGCACGGGCGTCGTCTCGCCGGACCTGTACGCGTCGTGGAAGTCCCGGACGGCCCAGCGCCTGAGCCCCGCGTCGGCGGCGGCCAGCGTGGCTTCCAGTCGCGCAGGGAGCGGGAGCAGGAGGCCTGGGGAAAGGAGGGCGGCGGGGCGGCAGTGGAGAGCAGGCGGCAGGGCGAGCGCCTGGGGCGAGTGGCGGCGGGGCTGAGTGTGTGCGCTGCAAGGGCCGGCGGCGCGTGAGATTTCCCGTGAGGAGTCTCTCGGGTCGGATGGGGGGAGAGAAAGGAAAAACGGTAATGCTGCGGACGATACGTTCCACGCGTCGAACGCATGGCCCATCTCCCTAATCACCGAGTCGCCCGCGCGCCGTCCCCCGGCTTCGCACTCGCACGGGCACGAACGTCTCGCGCACTCCGCCCGCTCGCACACTCCACCCGCCCGCTTCCCTCATGGTTCACGCAGATCCGCCGCTCGCGTCCGCCGCTCCCCACCATTCCGCGCGCCCCTCATGCTCCGCCTTCCTCCCGTGCTCCTTCGCCGCACCACCTTGTGCCTCGGTCTCCCTCGCGCGCGCACCCTGGAGGCACTCAAAGCCCCCTGCCATGGGGATCCGGCGTAAGTGGTCGCAGATCGACGGATCCGCCAAGAGCAGGCGTGGATACACCAGATCCATCACCGGCGGTTGTTGATGTGCGTGGGAATCCCAGCATCGGTGGCCGGGGGATCCCTGCGAGCGGTGGTGCTCTCTGTCGACCTTGCCTCCCCCTTCGTGACGTCCCTGCCCCCCGTCGAGGTAGGTCATGAAGACCCCTGCATCCTATCTCCCCTCTCCCCCCTCTTTTTGACGCTCCATCTCTGCTAGTTGCGTGTTCGTTGTTTTCTTTTCTTTTTTGGTTTTTTTTCATCTTATTTGTTTCAAAAGCTGGATCCATATTGTTTCAACAACAGGATCCATGGTGTTTCAAATTACCAAAGCATTTTGTTTTTAGTACGCAACATGTGTTGTTTCAAACACGCAAGATTCATGTTTCAAACTCTTAAAGCATTTTGTTTCAATAGACCTACTATGTGTGTTCCAGACACATTGTAGGGTTTTGTTTCGAATCCCCAAAACTGTATATTGTTGGGTTTTGTTTCAGACACAGTTTGACATTTATTTCAATTTCTTCGGTTCTTGTGTTGTTGCAACAGATTTATATCAAATCATTTGTTTTTTTGTTTCTTTTTGTTTCAGATTTGTGTTTGTTCAAATTGTTTTGTTATTGTTGTTTCTTTTACTCTATTAGTTATGTGTTTGTTTAAGTGTTTCATACGCATGTTTTCCGGTGTTTCAACTGTGTCAGTATGTATGTTACAAATGTTCCATTTTGGATGTTTCAAATTTAGATCTGATGTTATAGCTACGATTACAGACACATGTTTCAAGTGCTATCAGATATATGTTGCAAGTGTTGTTTTCTAATGTTTCAAAATTAGATCGGTTTATTGTATTTCTGTCAACGTTTTCTGTTTTTTTTTAATTTTTCGTTTTTTTTGTTTCAGAGGGGCACGACGGCCACGTTGGGCGGCGGCGGCGGGTCCAGTCGGAGGAGCAGGGCCGCTGAAAGGTCCTTGTATGATTTTGATAATTGAGTGACAACTTAGGTGAACTAATATGTGTTCAAGTGATATATACACAGAAGATTAGTTCACAGGTAATTGTGTGATGAAGGAACTTAATGCACATGAAACATGATATGGAGTCATGTGACCAAGGTGGAGAAGATCAAGATGAGGCTTGACTTGATGGACCGGTTGCAAGTGTGAAGGGCAAGCGGGTGATGCTTGGCGCCGATGGACCAAGGCAACGGTGAAGAGCAAGTGAGGTCAAGATCGATGAACCAATACGGTCATGTGATGATATGGAGTGGATCATATCATTTGACAAGTGTTTGGTGCATGTGTTGCATCAACATTGGAGATGGAGATGGAATGAAATGCGCAAGGCAAAGGTATAACCATAGGGCATTTCCATTTCACCGGTCATTGGTGTGTAGAGAAGTATATGACCGGGTTTAGGATAGATAGCCGTACTATCAAGAGGAGCAAACTTGTTTGCATATCGGTTATCTAGTGCCACCATGAGCGATCTAACTTTGCGATGTATTAGGATCGAGTGGAGCGGTGAGAGCAAGTGAAAAATGCTTTGAAAATGTTTGTGAAAATGCTAACACACATGCACAAGGTGGTGAACACATTTGTGTTAGCACATGAGAAACAAAGGAAGAAGTTCAGAGGAGTTTGAGATGAAGAAACAGCTCCGGGCGCTAGGGTTTCGATGTGTCCGGACCATCGCGTATGCGTCCGGACACATACCCTAGGTGGCTCGGCTGAGGAGAGGAGTCCGGACGCTGGTTGAGGTCCGGACGTAGGGCTCCGGACGCGCGTCCGGAATCTTGGCGCTCTCTGGTGCGGCTCGGTGTTGAGTCCGGACGCAGGCTGTAGTCCGGACGCTGTCCGGATCGGTTGGTGCTCTCGGGGAGCTCTCTGCTGACATCCGGACGCGGACGCGCGTTGGTCCGGACGCGTCCGGAGACGCGTGGCAGCGGGAGGTGAAGTCGCCAACGGGCGTTTCAAAACGGCAGAGGGTCCGGACGCACGTGCGTTGGTCCGGACTCTCTTTCATCTTGCGTCCGGACTGTCGCAGGCAGGCCCATTGCTTTGGCAAAACGACTAGTTTCGTGGGGGAGTTTATAAATAGCTCATGGTCGGTCCTTGGGGTTGGTTGAGCACCTTGGGCATGTGTTGCCCTTAGTGTGCTTGGTTTGGGAGCTCTCTAACTCACTTGTGCAAATCTTAGTGTGATTCTAATTGCGAGTGAGTGATCTCTAGTGCGTTGCTTTGAGAGATAGCTTCGTGTGGCACTAGGTGATCGTGTTGCAAGCCGGTGGTGCTTGTTACTCTTGGAGGTTGCCACCTCCTAGACGGCTTGGTGGCTTGTGGCTCCGTCGAAGCGCGCAAGAAGATTGTGCGGCGCTCCGGAGAAGTGCTTGTGAGGGTTATTGTGCTCGCCCCACGGGGATCGCGAAGAGCAACTCTAGTTGAGCGTGTCATTGAGTTACCCTCACTTGTGGGTAGATTCTTGCGGCGCCCGAGTGAGTGGGCTAGGCTTGTGAACACCTATTAGCCGCCGAATCACTAAGTGTGTGGTCGACACAACGGGGACTAGCTTGGTGGCAACCAATTGAACCTCGGGAGAAAAATCACCGCATCAACCTTATACATCTTCTCGGTGGTTTGCATTCTCCAAATCAGTAGCTTGTATTTACTTTCATATACTTGTGCTAGTGTTTAGTTGTTGCTCTTGTAACTAGTTTAGCTTGTGTGGCTTGCCTAGTTACCTTCTAGCTTGTGTAGCTTAGAAGTAGTGTTTGCGTGGCTAATTGGCTTGTGTAGCCTTGTTAGTCACTCTTGCTTAGTTTGTGTAGCTAAGCAAGTTGAGCTCTCTAGTTGACTTGTGTAGTCTTGCTAGAGAGCATTGCTAGTAAGCTTAGGTGCTTTGTGCTTTGCTTACTAGTATGTGTAAGAGCTCCCTTTGTGCTTAGAGTACTAGTTTCTTAGGTTTGTGTGACCTTGCAACCTAGACTTGTTTAGGTGAGTTTCCTAGCTTTGCACCTTAGTGAGCCCAATTAGGATCTTTTGCTAGGTGCTAAAGTTTTAGATAGAGGGGTGTAGTCTTGGCTAGACCGATAGTTTTAATTCCACATTTGTTTCGGTTAGCCGCTGCGTATAAGTTTTTAGAAAAGACTATTCACCCCCCTCTAGTCCGCCATCTCGACCCTACAGCCGCGCGGAGGGGGTGGGGAGTGTCGCAGTGGGGAGAAGGCCGCGTGTATCTGTGTGTTGAGGTGGGCGTCTGTGTGTCCCATGCGGTGGGAACGGGTTCCGGGCCGCTCGAACGTCCGTTCTACCCGTAGAACGTTCGTTCGGCAGCAGCTCCCAAAGAAAAATAACGGTTCGGGGTTGGACTTGTGTAATCGATGGTAAAGGTGGGTAATTTTGCTGAAACTCTATGTCTAGATCTATTTCAGAGCAGTCTGTAGTTGAAAAATAGGTACTCCAACATAATGAACTAGAGCTCCAAAAACTCCATGGAGTTAGGCTGCTCTGGAGTTGGGGTGTTTGACTAGTTCTATCCTAGAGTTTTCTAGAGTTTGCCTCTAGAGCCATGCCAAACACCCCCTTAATGCCTATAAAACTTTGATAAAACTTCATTGAGACTTGTCTAAGAGGACTTCTCTTTCAGCGACCCTGGAGCATGTCCATTCGAGTTGCGGTTTTCTTATCGCCAAGCAAGATCTCGATTGCATGATCCAGCTCAGCATGACACAGCTGTGCCAGCCAGTACAAGTGGCGACCACATGACCTTTGTTTTCTCCCCCCAGTCCTCAGCCAACCGTACGTGCGTGCTACAGTAGGTTCCAGAGAAGAGAGGAGAATAGTACAGCACAGCACGCCTTTGCCTTTTCCAACGGGAGTGTGACGTGGATCCTCGCATTTGAAAACCAAACTGTTTCTGATTCGGATCGGTGGCCGAAGCCCGATGGATGCATTGCCATTTGCCAGGTCGTCCAGAACCAGAAGACCACAGCTCCACATGGTTCCGCTGACTCCACACAGGCACACACACCTCTGCGTACGTAGCACACGGCGGCTTGTAGTTGTAGTCGAGCACTCGATCGGGTGGCTGTGTGTGTGTGCCTGTGTCGGGTCTGAATGTCTGCTGATCGCGGGTGCTAGTTGGCTCGGCTATTGTGTTGGATTTTGTGGTAAAAGAAAAATTACAGTATACGTCCCGGACCTGAAAGGGTAAAAACACCACAAGATTCCATCCATACGATCGACGTGTCCTAACGGAAACAAAGGCACAAAAGGGCAGCAGTTTTGAACAGTTATTTCAATTTTTTTTTTGGTGTCTTTGACGCTGCGCCGACGTCGCACTGATGGCTGCGGTGACCGGATCACTTCGATCGTGGCGAAGAGAAATCTAAAACCAGCCGGGTGTACCAATTCTGCTTTAGGCTTCGTTTGGATGCATGTGGATCAGTGTGGAATAAGGTCGGATCCACGCCATCTGTGTAATCCAACCTACGTCAGAGTTGCCTCCCACGTTCTGTCCGGAAGTGCATTTGGCTGCTCGTGTAACGGCATGTGTCGCAGCTCAAACCCGGTTGATCCACGGGTGTTAGAAATAGGTCGGGGCATGGAACGGGAAGGGCCGCTGTCTTCCTCCATCTAGCGGGCCACCATCTTGGCATACGTACGTATTAGCCATTGGAGGAACAACTGGACATGAGGCAATAAAATACATAAGGCCAATACACGGTGGGAAAGGGATTTGGTGACCGGACTGGGATCACCCAATACATGCGTGGGTTTCATCACTCGTGGAACTCATCCACGGTCAGCCAAACGAAGCCTTAGATAAAAAGTTTGTTTATACGCGCAGCACTGCAACTGCCATCACTCATCAGCCAAAGAACATTTCCCCTGCATCACCTCACTCTCCCTCCTCCATCACGTGCCCGCAGCTCCGCGTGCACCGGACGCCATCCAGAGCGAACCACGAACGCAAAGGCACGCAGGGGAAGGAAAGCATCTTCTGCAGGTAAAACGCATCCGCCGAAGCGACGCCAACTGCGCACCGACCCGTACGTTCCTATATACTGTACGAGAAAAAAAGGAGCTTTTGGGGGACGAAAAAGCGGCTCAAATAATACTGCGCCGTCGCTTTCCGCATCATCCAGCTTGGGAGAATCTTGCGTGGCTGGGTTGCTTTTTGCTCCGTGACACGCACGCACAGGTGGATCGGTGGAGGTGGAGCCGTGCATCCATGTCGACTCTCGACTGGTCGTGCACCAATCGGTCCATAATAATACCCGATAGGAAATATCCTTCCTGTAGCCATATGCGTAGCTTTCGGGTGCGCCGTCGCCGTCGGTGGTGCTACGGTCGGCGGCCGCGGCGAGACAAAACGGAGCTGCTCCACTCCACCAATGGATCGCCCCGCCCCGCCCCGGTACGCGACGACCGTCGGTTGTTGTTGCGCGATCGCACGGTCAATTGCTAGTGATCGCGCCCTCGGCCTGGTGGTTTGGGGGCCTTGTAGCTAGCCTAGCCCCTTCCCTTGCTGCGACAAGCCGGCTGTTTGGCTGTTGAGACGAACCTTTGTTCATGGGTGCCATGATGCAAGGCGAGACTGTTTGGATACGTCACATGGATGGCACACGGCCTGGGAGTGGGAGGTCAATGACTCATCAAAGGGATACGTTTTCTGTTGCTTTGTTTTTTTACCGTCAATTGAAGCCACGGGAAAAGAACGTTATGAGATTTTTTTTCCTCTGTGACGTAAAAGGTTGGTGTATGTTTATATTAAGGAAGAGAAAATATTTGTTACAACATGTTTTAATGACATCCTAAGGGATCAATCACTATGTTTGTTTAAACTTATGAGACATAATACAATACATTTCTCTCGTAACAAAGTAGCTCTAGTCGTATAAACCATGAGCTGAGCAACTCCAATAAAATTTATATTATCAAAATTTCCTTTGTTTCTCGAGGAAGATCGTGCCGTGCTGGCTACTCCCTCCGTAGGTAGGTCTAGAACAGCCGAAAGAGACACACAATGACAAAAGTCTAAGCTACCAAGTTGACTAGTAATTTTATAACATAGTCCTAAAATAACTATTATTCTCGTTTCTTAAGAAATAAATTTTGATTAATTATATATAAAAAACATAAATATCTATGACTAGATAGATCATGAAATCTATTGTTTCAATTATTTTATTTAAAAATTAAAAAAAAATATTATACATATTTTCATCCGAGCGGGCCTGTCAATTTTGTAGCATAGGCGAACACACCCACGCGCTATATCGACCATGAGCGCTGTGAACACGTGACGCAACACATCCCCATGTGGAGTCGGTGCGCTCGCGGTTGCATTACAGCATCGGTGGTGGGGATCCCTAGCTTGTTCGGCTGGTTTCGGCTGGAAATAGATGTTGGTGGCTGGTTTGTGCTGGTTTCGACTGATATACTGTGAGAGAAAAACACTGCTAAACAAACGCTAGTTTCAGCTGGTTGGAACAAGCGAACAGGCCCCGTAAAAGGCCGTAACCCGACCGTAACCCGACGAAGATCGCTGCACTTTGTTTAACCGAGTGACGCGTACCCGTACGTACGTACAGCACGCCAACCAGTACACAACTGGGATGAATTCATCGTCGATCCGGGCCGGCGACGGTACGTGAACCGCGCACGGCGCACCGTCGTCGTCACCGGCGAGATCTCAAACTCAAAGGCGACTTCTGCTTTTTCTCGCTGCGAGCGAGGTCCACTGCACGCCCCGCCGCCGAGGCTGGCGCAGACCCGAACAAATCTGAAACGTGACGAGGCAGAGAGATCACGCGACCATAGTCTCCCCAGTGCTAGTGTGGGGCGCAAATGGCAAGCCCACACCCAGAAGAAAACACGCGAAAAGAACGGGGAACAGGCGAGGCCGCCAACAGGACGCCTTTCGGCTCGTTCCTCTCCGCCCCGCCCGCCCTGCCGGGGGCCCACCGGGCGCGGGCGGCTAGCCGGCTACGACCACCACGCACACCGCCGCGCCCGCGCCGCAAACCGAACGCACACCGTGGACTGGACGGGGGGACCCGCGGGGCAGTGACCAATATCCCCAACCTGGCTCGGCGGCAGCGACACGAATCCCCAAGCCACACGAGCACACGCATCCGTTCCAGTCCATCTATCTGCATCCATCCGCTGGTGTTCGCAGCCATCATCATCAGTCGGCACCGCACCCTGCCCAGTGCCCACCGTCTTCGAAGCTTCTCCTCTGCTCTCTACCGGGCTACTCTTCTCTTCTTCCCTCGCCGGTTGCCGCCCCTCCCCTCACGAGACGGACAGCCGGCAGCGATCCTCACCCGCCCACCCACACGCCGGACTCCCGCGCCGAGCACACTCGGATTCCCGCGCCAAGCCCTAGCGCGCGGGTCCATCCAGCGAGGTGATGATTCTCTCTCGGACTCTCCAAGGATTGATGTCGTTGCGCGGTTGCTCTGCGCGTTTGTAGGCGAACTGGGTGCGCGGAGGCGGGCGATTTGGGGGGCACGGGTTGGGTTCGTGTTGGCTGGATCTCCCAGCTTTCCGTTTGTGCTAGGACTGCTGGTAGTATGCGTTGATGGCTTAGTTCTTCGTTTTTCTGATTTTATTAGTACTGGTTAGTGCTGAGGACTCCAGTCAGGGTACCAGCAGGACGTTCTATTAGGGTTTCAGTGGATGATTCGTTCCGTGTGTGCGAGGAATTCGCGTAATTGTGTGGTGGGCACTGCAGTCACTGAATCAGTTTTACTTGTACTCACCATATCGATGGCTGATAAAGCTCCCGAGCTATTGTTCTAGGCATGTGCCTAATCAGTAGTACCGCCCTTGGTCTGGTTCCAACTTGTGCTGTCCGAATCTCTGAGGGTTGGTTTCTGTAACGCTTGTCGGAGAATTGGTGTGCCTAGAATTATCTCAGTTCAGATTCATCCGTTACTTCCGAAGGATTCGGATAATACATTAAGATTCCTGAGTACGACAAAATGTGGTGCTATTAGTGGCATACCGAGGTTGTAGTGTTTACACTTGACGTACCATAGATTTGTGTGGTGGATTGGATTATTGTCGTATATTAGTTTTCGGTGCCGTTCAGATTTGGCCGTTACTACCGAAGGATTCGGATGATACATTAAAGATTCCTGAGTACGACAAAATGCGGTGCTATTAGTGGCATACCGAGGTTGTTGTGTGTACACTTGATGTACCATAGATTTGTGTGGTGGATTAGATTATTGTCGTATATTAGTTTTCGGTTCGTGCCTAGAATTATCTCATGTCAGATTCAGCCGTTACTACCGAAGGATTCGGATGACACATTAAATGATTCCCAAGTACGACAAAATGTGGTGCTGTTAGTGGCATACCGAGGTTGGAGTGTGTACACGTACCACAGATTTGTGTGGTGGATTGGAATATTGTCGTGTATTAGCTTTCGATTCCCATGGGTTGCGTTTCAAGTTTGAGATAACTGAAGGAAGTTTCTGGCCATGTGCTGATATAATTGTCCTTGGGGATTCTAGAAGCGAAATTTTTTTTTCCATAAATGGAACATCTAGTTGTTTGATTTGTTTTCAGTAGGCGCCTATTTAGCCAGTTTTCCGTTACATATCGGTATGGTCTGAGAAGCGCTTTTCCGTTTCATGGGTTTCACCTTCCAAAATTTCTTTTGAAGCATGGGTGCATTATAAGCCAGTGGCCATTGAGGAACCTAGAATTTATTTAACCAGTTTTCCGTTACATATCAGTATGATTTGAGCTGTGCAGGATACTTTTGATATGGTAATGGCTCGTCCACTCTTTCCAATTGCACTTCCTTTTTTGAGCTGCAGATTATAGTGTTTTGTTTTTTAAAATTAATGTGATCAGTTTGTGCACTACACATGGAAGCTAATCTTTACCACATACTGAATGGACTCCAGTTGGTATACAGAGTTGCTGACGAAACATCAACTTAATTTTCTTTCATGCCAGCTTCACTGAACTCTGGGATATTATCTAATAGCAAAATTCTTGAATACTTTTGTGCAGGCACAAAGTTGATACCACTTTGGCGTCTCCCCTATGGAACAGCTTCCCTCAACACACATTGATCTGCAGTGCATAGCATGACTTTGCATGCACCTTTGGCTTTTATTTGTCCTTGAGGCTGCTGCATTTTTATAATGGGCTCACGATCAAAAAACGAAGATGACAAGGCTCTTGTCTTGTGCCAGGAAAGAAAACGATTTGTTAGAGAAGCTCTTGATGGAAGATGTGCTTTTGCAGCTGCTCATTTCGCTTATATTCAGTCACTCAGGCACACAGGATTTGCTCTGAGAAAATTCGTAGAGCCTGAAGTACCAACAGATTCCTCACTTTTCACATCAACATCTGCCACTCCAGAGCCTCCTACCATCATGCAGAAATCTACGAACCTATCTCCATCCCTTTCACATCATGCTAGTGACACTTTCTCTCCAGTTCCCTCACCATTATCTTCAGGACGTTTCCATGTCAACCATATGAAAGCTGGGGGTAATTCAGTGACAACTGTTAAGGAGAAGGTGCTTGAACCTGTAACTGCAGCTCTGCAAACATTATCCCCTGTGCGTGGACAAGCTATCCATGACTTGGATGATAATTCAACATTTGAAGCTCCTCCTGGAACACCACCATGGGACTACTTTGGCCTTTTCCAACCCATTGAGAGTCAGATCTCATTCCATGATGACAAGGAACTTGGTCATGACTTTGAGAATGATGATGATATCAGGCGTCTTCGGGAGAAAGAGGGAATCCCAGAGCTTGAAGAGGAACTGGAGAAGTCTCCTGCTTATCCTGCTTATCTAAAGCGGCACCTAGGAGAGGAGAAACCTTCAGATCTCAAAAATGTTGAGAAATCTCCTATGAATGGTGGAGAGGATGATCTTGCATTGTCAGAAGATGATTTTGACAATCCAACATCTGAATCTTTAGTGCGGATGTTCAAGAATCGCAATGATACGCCTGTTGCACATATTGCAACAGGTCAGTCACCCGCACCACTTCCTACAGGTGACTTAGCTTCAGAGAGGATTGATTCTCAGGCTGAAAGACCAAAAGATGACACAGCAGTTGATCCTCAGACTGAAAGACCAAAAGATGACATGGCAGTCGATGCTCAGACTGAAAAAACAAAAGATCACACAAGAGTTGATTCTCATACTGAAAAACGGGTACCGGACATTAGCATGTATGAAAGTGACGAAACTCCTGTTACAAGTCCTCTGAAAGAAATTTCATCTTCAACTGCTGCGTTTCCAGTGAATGGAAAATTCAAGGAACCTTTACGTGACGTAAGGAATGTGGCGAGGGACTTAAACTCATGCATGAAGGAGATTGAGATATTATTTATCAAGGCATCTGATTCTGGAAAAGAAGTCCCAAGGATGCTTGAAGCAGACAAAGTCAATTTCCGCCCTTTACTACCAGAAGAAAAAGGTTATATTTTAGTAGATTTACATTACTGTTCTATAACTCACACATTGGAGTTTTGCTTCAAAAAGAAAGATGGAAAGTAGAAAGGTTTTGGGCTGCGTACACATCATGATATGAAATTTCCCTGTTTATTTGTTAGCATCGTTGTAGCTTCAGCGCGGCCATTATTTTTTGTCACTCCATCTATAGATCTATTCTATTGTACTTACCATTGGTGTTATCTTTGTACTTTGGTGCAGCGCCGGGATCAACAGCATCGGGTTTTTTTGCAACATTATTTGCTTGTTGCAGAGAGGAAGTCCCTGTTCCTCAACGTAAGTTACATTTTGTTCCTTTTCCCCTTAGACGACACAAAGTACCTATAAATGATTGTAGCACAATGTATTGTTAGTCTGACCCTATGCAATTTTTGTTTAGTTCCACTTATTTTTTGGTACTTATGGAGAATATAACTTTGGTCATTGATTGCTATAATATGTTAGTTGTGTAGTAGTATCATTAGTCTGACCTATGCAATTTTTGTTTAGTTCCACTTAATTTTTGTTACCTATGGAGAATATAACTTTGGTCATTGATTGTAATAATATGTTGGAGGCGTTTTGGAAATGACAATAGCTCATTGCCGTGTGGTCACTTTTTGTACTGCAGTATAATATGGTTGAAGTTGAACTAGCTAAGTACTAATGCAAAGTTATATTCTCTGTGGGTAGTGTACTAGTGTGTTAGCCTATACCTTTCGCCGTGAGTAGTCGACGTGCTTGGTAGTGATTGCTGTAGCTGCAGCTGTCGTGTTACTGTAGTAGAGACTTGCGGCATCTGCAGCCCAGTCAGGCTTAGTAGCGCTTTTATTATCGTCCACCATGACTTAGAAATGTCTCATGCTGTGATGCAGCTCCTCCTCAGGCTGAAGTGAAGTACCTTACCTGGCATAGATCAATGTCTTCACTTTCTTCATCATCTAGAAATCCTCTTGGGACAACATCAAAGGAAGACACTGATGGTCTCACTGGAAATATCTTTGGTGGTGTATACATGAATTCTGGTAGTCATGCCTCCACACTAGACAGGTTGTATGCATGGGAGAGAAAGCTTTATGACGAAGTCAAGGTAAAATTCTCTTTTTTTCTGTTACCTGTTTTATGACTTCTATCCTGTGTGTGATATATAGCAGGATTGGCTTGCTTCATTTATGAAGTTATTCAACTCTGAAGAATATTAGCTTATTTTGTGAAGAATTTTTTTCTGCTCTGATATCAATTCTTGTAAAAATTCCATATCGAAGATGACTAGAAGATGAAACAAATAGATCATACTAAAACCCAAAATGTATTTGTACTGAGGTTCTGCCACACTATGATATGGTTGCAGTAGAGGTCTTCGGTTGCGCTGTAACTTCACATGGCTATATAGAGGGTATTACCCATTTATCATATAGCGAAATGCTTAAACTTAACTTAATTTTATCTAGTTACAATAATATAATTGATGTACCCTTTGGAACCATATACCTTTTGCCATTCCTATATGTATTAATAGTGAAATGCTTAAACTTAACAAACATGTTGATTTCACATTTTTCCTCCATTCCTATTCCTTCAGGCAAGCAGTACAGTTTGCAGGCAATATGATGAGAAATGTAGGCAGCTAAGACACCAGGAATCAAGAGGAGAAAGCCAAATGAGTATCGACAAAACCCGTGCTGTTGTGAAGGATTTGCACTCCAGAATTTTAGTGGCCATTCAGAGAATCGACATGATTTCAAAGAACATAGAGGATCTAAGGGACAAAGAGCTTCAACCACAGCTAGAGGAATTAATTGGAAGGTATATTTATCCCTTCAGTTCAATCCAACTGGCATTTTAATGTTGCCCTGAATATGTTTTTGGCCCAGGCAGGATTGTAGCTTGTTTTGAACTGATTAAGGCATTTAGGCTAACATGGGACCATCAAATAAATGGGAAGTCTCACTAGGTAGCCTGAATGACACTGGGCCCAGCTCTGGCCTGGTCCTGGTGTTTTCCAGGTCTCACCATAATAAATTATATAAGTAACTAAGGCCTGGACCTAGATGAACTTTGCCAGTCTCTGGCCAGGTCCTGATGTCATTTAGTTCTATCTTCACTAGTTATGGACTTGCATGGTTGATTTTAATTACTTACTGTTTATGATGCAGCAATGCCAAAATTTCTTTTAGCTTATGACTCTGTCGTAGGATGTAGCGGCCTCTTGCTTGTGTCCGGTCTGCCTGGCATCGTTATGGTGGGTCCTCTGGGGTCTGCCATGGGAAGTCGGAGCTGCTGGCTGCTATGCAACCATGCTTGACAACGATGACTCATGGTAGTATTGTGCTTTGCCGCGTCGCGTGGGTGGGTTAGCCTTTCGTGTGTCTTGTGGTAGGCACTAGGCATCACGTTTGGTTACCCTTTTTTGTACATGTAACTTATTTTTTGTCTTAATTGAAAGGCAGAGCTCCTGCCATTTGTTTCAAAAAAAAATCTCTGTCGTAGGATGTAACAGAACTCTGGTTATTTGCTGTGCACTTTGGCAATGCACTTTTCATTATCTATTTTGTGATATCTGTATTGAACAAATACAATATTTGATGTATTTGCAGTTTGACTCGCATGTGGACAACAATGCTTGAGTGTCACCGGCATCAACATGATATCATTAAACTAGTATCCAACACTGGCAACATGAAGGCTTCAAATCGGTCAGAATCACAGTTCCAAGCAACTCTACTCCTTCAGGTTGAGCTGAACACATTATGTTCAAACTTTCAGAAATGGATAGCATCCCACAGAGCATATTTGCAAAGCCTAAATTCATGGCTACTCAAGTGTGTGAAGTCACTGCAAAGGAAGAGGAGTTCCAGGAAAAAGAAGAAGGCCGAAACTGATCCAATAACAAAGTATGCTGTTGCGCCCATATTTAAAACCTGTGAGAGCTGGATAAATTTGTTGGATGATTTACCAACGGTTTTGGAGGATGCTATTAAAGACCTTGCTGCTGATATAAACCGTTACGTGCCACATCAGGAGAAGCAGCGGGGTGGTTCAAAGCGAACCTTATCGTTGTCCCGTAATGGAAGATCAAACGGGGAGATGGGGGAAATACACAGGAGTGACCCCCCTATGGATTTACAATCAAGTTTGGAGATATTTCTTGGGAAGCTTGAAATGTTCTCTGTTGTTTCATTGCAGAAATACATGGATCTCAAAGATGATATTAATGAGGCGAAGGAGAGGTATGAGAAGGCACAGGCAGACCAGCGGATTTAATTTCTGGCACAGAACATAACTAGTCATGTAGAGATGCCGTCTAGTCTAGGTGTATGTTTGTTGAAATAATAGGCATAAATTACTTTTACCATTTTTTAAGTTGCAAGATAAGCCTAGGAACAAAATTATAGAGTGTAGAGTACATGATAAAATATGCCGCTCAACTGCGGTTGTATAGTGAGGTGGTGATAATTGAAGTCGAAGTTGCGGGGATATAAGATGTACATTCATCCTGGGGCTATATCAATACATGAGTTTTTGTTTCTTCATTATTCTCATCTATGCAGAACTTACAACGAGAGTATTTGTGTACAAGGCGATGGATTCTCGTATCTTTGACCAATTTAGGTTTATGTCTTGTTTGGTTGCACTCTTATCCATTTTAATTTATGTGTGTTGAAGTGGATTAATGTGAAATTTAGTATAATTTCTATTGGAATCTATTTTAACCCACGTGAATTGAGTTAGATACGAGTGCATCAAACAAGCCATTAGTCTTTGACTGCTGTAGTCATAATTAATTAATTATATAAATAGGGAGTGGTGAGTCGTCAACAAAAAGCAGCATCAACACATGCACTGTAATAAGTAGACACGCGTCAGCGCCCATTTGATTTGTGGAGGTTGTACATTTGAAGAGTGGAGTGCTGGCTCACAGGGTGCTGCTGCTGCTATGTGCTATGGATGGTTTTGGATTTGATGAGGCTGGAACAAAGGTGTCAATTCTTCCGAAAAGGTGGATTGTGTTCTTGATCCTTTTGAATGTATGTATCAGCTCCTATAACAATATTGTTTTAGAAGATCATAATAATAAGTTTTTTTTATCAACATATCATCATCATATAATAAGTAGCAACAACAACCCGCTGCTGGGCTTGGTTCAGCCCTGCCCACTCGCCCCAGCACACCGAGAATTTCCGATTTTCAGAGATGGTTTTTGGTGACTCGGTGACCTGGGTTTTCCTATTTACAGAGATGGTTTTCGGTGGTACGATCTCCGATTTCTAGAAATGGTTTTCGAGTTTTTTTTCTTCTAAGTTTCAGACCTAAACGAAAATGGTAGCGGTAATAAAAAAACAAAAATGATAACAATAAAAATAAACGAAAATAAAAGTGGAAACGATTTTGTCCTCTCTCGACCGATTTTGAAGTTCAAAGGTCTTGAATTCTAATTATTTATAAACTGTACAATGCATATTTTAGATGCACCGGAGAAGGGACTTTAATATTTCATGTTTTTATCACTATACTTTATTAGGTCAACTTAAAACTTGAGCGTTTATTTGTGTCATTGTCAAGAATTATCATGCTCTTGCGTGATTTTATCATTGTCTAAGATTAAGATTGATGTGAAATGTGTAATTTAGCTTGTGGTCCTGTTAACTGTGACTTTATTTATTATTGTCATGTGAGATAGGTCAAGTTATAGCTCTTCTCATGCGTTTGACGTGTTTATCATTTTTACGATATCGTTTTTGGGAAATCGTACTCATCAATTTCGATCGTTATCACTGTGTTTTCGATCGACTATATCGTTTTTGAATTTACCATCGGTGCCATATTCGTTTTTGATAATATCCTATCGATTTCGTTTTCAAGAAAAAAAAATTGAAAATGAAAGTGATTTAACCTTCTACCCATTGTTTTCGATCATTTTCATCCCTATATACAGTACAATCCATTATCAGTTTAGAGCCCACTACATTCATTCTACTCTCCAATCCTATAAAAAACATCTGATCTGAATGAAGATATTTCTTTTCGTTAGTTGCCTCAAATTACGGCGGATGGAATATTTCCAAATCATCTGACATCTGGGCTATAAGATGCGAGCAATTCTTCCCTTTTGCCCCATTACACTTTCTAGTGGGCCTTGAAGCCCAACACGGACGGCGGACCCAAACAAAATCGCCGATTAGTCCCCTTCGCTCCGACAAAGTCCAGATACACCCTTCCCATTTCTCGCAGCGGCCACGGCCCACGGCCACGCCGTAGATCTCCTCCTCGTCCCAGGTCTCCGGTGGTCTCGCCGGCGGTGAGCTGAAGTGATGGAGCTCTGGAGCAAGCTGCGGAACCTGGATGCCTACCCGAAAGTGAACGAGGACTTCTACAGCCGCACCCTCTCCGGCGGCCTCATCACCATCCTCTCCTCCCTCGCCATCCTCCTCCTCTTCTTCTCCGAGATCCGTATGTATCATCCCCTCTTCATCTTGGATTTTCCCCTCGATTTCGCTTGCCTAGCTGCGGCATAGCTTGATCTCGCCGTACCATCTGGTGCCTTTTTTTTTGGGTTCGGTGCGGAGCGAGAGTAGATTGTGGTGGAATGAATTGTGCGCCTTTTCACACTATAATGTTGTAAATTGGGAGTAATAGTTTGTTAAAATTCGCGGCCCGGTTAACATGCACCGGAATTCGGGTGCGTCAGTTAAATCAAAGCCGCTTGGTATGGTATAGTATAGGAGGTGTAAAATTGCAGTACACGTATTAATTTGCTGCAGCGTGTGTTATCTCGTTACGGTTTGTTGATGTTGTATCCTACTAGTTGGTGTTATCAGAAGACTGGATAGGAATTGGTTTTGTACCTTCTTTTTTTTGGTGACTTTGGTGACCACTTGCAATGAGTTAGTTTTCTGTGTAACTTCCCCAACTAGGTTCCATCTAGTTTTTGGAATTGCTCCATCATTTGGGTGTTTGTGTTTGATGCTAAGTTTCTGTTCTCTTTGTTTTTGCAAGTATGGTTTGCTATATGGTGCTATGTGTGATAACCTTACCCATACTATAGGCAATAACTGATAGTACTTGCTACTTTTTTCTTGTTGAAATTCACGAATAACAATTTAACTTGTTAGATGCTGCAATTACCATATATCACAATTTAGCTTTCTCCATGCCTCTTTATCTAGATAATAATAGTTCATTATCTGTATGTTAACTTAGTATTCTGATAACTTTCCTGTAGGGCTTTATCTATATTCTGCTACGGAAAGTAAGCTCACTGTTGATACCTCGAGAGGGGAAAGACTACATATCAATGTTAGTCCCAATGCTAATCCCCATTGCAAACCTTCTAAATTATTTTTATATTCTAGCAGCTCTTAGGTCCTGTTTGGTAGCTTTGTAACTTTATTCACCGGTAATTACCTTACAGGTGTAATATCTTGTGCACTGTAATACTATCGCATTTTCTTTCACCTGTAAAACATCTGTTTGGCTAAATGCCTAGCAATCTGGGACAAGCTTCCTCCACAGAGCCAAAGAAGTCTATGCCGCAGGCGCTCCATAGTCATTTGCATCTCGCGTTGCAAGAACAGCTACGGCCACTGAGTCCTCTCGTGCTCGTACGCTGAACCACCATTGCACCAGCAATGTCTTCCTTGTGCCATCAGAGATCTACAAGATGGCACCTAGGAATAGGATGATGCAGTGGCTGCCGAGTGAAAACAAGCCAGTCGCAAACTTGTTGAATCTACACCCACACCGCCTAAATCGAGATCGAGGCCACAGATCCGTGGCAAGGATTCTAGGGACCGAGCCTTGAGACGGATCTAGCGCAGGTGGGCGAGGCATGCCAGCTTCGACTTGCAGAGCGACGGTCAAGTTTACGGCAGTTGGGCGGACGGAGATGTCGGCGGCGTTGCTTCCCTTCGGTGGATCCCAATCCGGCGAGCGCTCCCGCATGATGCGACGAACAGGGACGGCCGCGGCTCCTTGCTCCTCTTCTGCTCCTCGTTGTGGAGGGGGGTGGCCCAGCCGCGGAGGGAGATGGCCGGTGGGCCGGTGGGCGGAGCCGCGGAGGACGACTGTCGGCGGAGATGCGGTTCCAAACCCACGAGAGCTGGGCTGTGCGGAGTCGGAGGGTTGAGCCCGACATTCCTCGGATTAAAATTCTCGCCTAATGAGGTCATTATAGTTTTCCGGATGTAACAGCCTAATACACCTGTAATTTTAATAGATTCACCGCTCATCCAAACAACAGTTTTCAATCTGACTTGTATAATTTTACAGGTCTGTATTTTACAAGGGTATTTAGTCTAAAACTAACCTTCCAAACAGGCCCTTACCATATTTAGATAGCAGGCTATCGAAACTTGTGTTTTTTTCTTCCATCTTTCATCCACTTCAACTTAGTCTATGGTCTATTATTTCTGTAAAATTTGGAATTTCTTGCTTAAAAATTTGACCTCATATTGTCTTCATGTTATGTTCTTGGCACATTAGAACTTGGCAGGTAGTGAACAAGCTATTTGTAGTGTTTGTACAGTCAAGTATGAAAGAACAATTAGGAAGAAGGTAGTTGAGAACATTCAGAAATTACTAATTTGGTGAGGCCCAGGTCCAGAATGTCATTTTTTCTGTATGTGAAGATGGTGCTTTTCTTTTGAGTTGTTAATTAATGTACATAATCGCTTTTGCAGTTTGATGTTACGTTCCCGGCCCTTCCTTGTTCTCTAGTTGCTGTTGATACGATGGATGTCAGTGGAGAGCAACATTATGATATAGTATGTGCAAAGATTTCCACCACTTTCCTGTTTTGTGCTTTGTTTTACGTCTTAAGTTGTTTCCCAAGCTCTACTGCGTAAACGGTTTCCTGATGGGCTAAGCATCAATTTTGCAGAGACATGACATAATAAAGAAAAGAATTGATCATCTTGGTAATGTAATTGAATCAAGAAAAGAGGGAATTGGTGCCCCTAAGGTATATTGTTCCACTTTTAACTTGAACAGGCATATGAGTGAAGTTGTCCTGGATTTGTCATGATGTTTACCGAATTGGACTTGCTTTTAGCAAATGCCATGTGTTTTTGTTCTTAATCTGGAATATAGCCATTTGGTCGTATTTTATTGGTCACGTTTTAGACTATCAGGGTCTGTTCATGCTGAACTTATGCACAGCGCATAGAGCTTACAGCTTCACAAAAAAACCAGTGGAGCCATTAGAAGATGATACCTACTGTTTGCATGCATGAACAGAGTGCCTGAACCGTAATTCTGGCACACAAAAATAATATGGCGCCCTCCTTATCTGGAGTTCTGGACCATTGACTATTTGACTGTGATTGCCTAACGGAAGTTGGCTTCACAGTGCTAAGGTGAAAATTTTCTACTGCGCAAAGGTTAAATCTCCAACCAATCACTAGAATGCATACCTGACTTTGTTGGAAAGCCGCCTCAGATGGATTCCACAAATTTTCTAAGGTTTCATGATAGCAATCTTTATTGGAATGCAATTTCTGATGGGAATCAGAGCTTTCCTTATGTTCAGTACCTGCTATGGTTTTACGGCAATTCTGTTTTTCATGGTTCCCATTTTATGGACATGTATCTCACAAATTTATGGGAAACCGGTGACATTTAGCTCTGGAACTTTCATAGGCATATTGGACTCTTCAAACATGCCTGCATTAGTTTGTGTGTTCGTTAATGGAATATGTACTAGCTTATGTTTGGAACTTATAGAAGATGGAACATTCACCTGATAATATTTTAAGCTATGCTGTATATAAAGCTGAAAAATTATGCTGCAATACTATAGACCATTGAGTCGATAGTTTATTCTGCAACCCAAAAAATATTGAGCTTCCCGTCTGAAGTTTTTATTGGACAGCTCAAACATCAGTTGCCGTTAGTCTCTATTTCTGATCCAGCAACCATAATGAATGGTCCAGATAAGGAGGGCGCCAGCCTCCGTGGGCGCAATATCCGCTTTGTTCTGGCACACAACACAGCACAACAGATTGCCTAAGGGCTGCACCTCACCAAGGCCCTGGATCAAAGTTGATTCTCCATGGGGGGCCTTGTAGTGACAGTCTGACAGAAGTAGAAGTGTAGAACATGGGCAGCTAGCACTGAAACGGCTGCATAGGCCAGAGTTTCCCTGGTTTGCCCCTGCATCGGTTGATCATATCATGGTCTCAGAAATGGGGCCAGATTGATTTTTTTTTCCAATTGTAAAAAAGTCAGAACATATCACTTTAGCTGGTTTATCTCAGATACTGCTTAATGATTTGATCTGGAAAATCATATGAGCTGTTTTTTTTTTAGATACCATTGATCGGTATAGGTTAAGTGAGGGGATCCCTTTTTTTCGCTAAAAAGTTGAAAGAAAACCCTGTTTCTAGGACAAACATGCCAACTTGCTGGCATCAACAACTTCCCTGTTAACCCAGGGTACACCATGCCTGTGCCCCCTCCTCCCCTGGTTATGAGTCATTCAATCATCTGTGGTGTCGGCTGTGGTTCCAATATGCACTGAAATGAAATGAAATACAGAAGATGAAACGAAGATAAAGTTACTGTGCACAGATTTTTTTGTTCCCTCTTTGTAGAAGCATCCATGAATTTTTTATTTGTGCAGAATATTTTCTTTTACCTTTTGATAACATGTTGGGTTGGGACACCAACACACGTCGAACTCAAACTCAAAGAGAAAACCAACTCTGGACGGTAGGATTGGGGTATCGACACGAACCAAACAAAGCCAAAACTCAAAGAAGCCGCACACCGCACCGCCTCCAAACAACTGTCAGCCTGTCACCACATTGTACCACCGTCCCCTGGACGACGAAGACGTCAAGACGAAATGCTATCATCACAGCTCACGCCGTCGTTGTCGACGAAGTCCCACACCACAGAGCTAGTCGCTGCAAGCCGCTGCAAGCCGTGTAGCTGTCCCGCAATCGAATCCGCTTGCACCGCCTCTCAAGACGTTGTCCCACGCCGGACTAGCCACTGCCAAGCAGGGCTAGCTGCCGTAGTCCACTGCAAGATGCCAACCCAATCGTGAGCGGGCTGCCTTTGGCGCTCACCAAGTCAACCCTGACTACCAAGATCCATGCGCACACCCTGCCGTTTCCAGCAACCAAGCTGCCTCACCGAAGGTAGAAGTGCCACACGCCTACTGCAACAGCCATGAGAGCGCCTCCTTGCGCCAGAACGATCGCTGCTGAGCGGGACTGCCCACCGCCACACGGTCCCGCTAGACCGTTGCTCTCCACTGGCAAACAGATGCGAAGCCTCCATTCGATGCGTGCCTGCATCAACACACTCATCCTGGCTGCCTTCCACCACCGTGGACACTTGTACCTCAAATCCTTTGCTAGGTCTCCACCTTCCTTGCTGCGGCACTGGCCGCCGCCACAGAAAGGCAGGGCACAACCTTCCAAAGCGACGCCTCCAGGGAGGGGCACAAAGACACCAATGCTACCGTCGCCTAACCAGAAGTTCAAGGTTATACACCCATGAAGAAACACGTCGCGGAAGGGGAAAGGGCCTTTCGATAGACGCTTCTAAGGAAGTAAATGGTACCCGAAGGCGTTGCCGTCAACGACCCAAAAAATGGGCAAAGCTTTCGCCATGGGTCCTTATCCCCATGCATGACAGTGGTCGGCCCGTGCTCGCTGCGGCAGCCCTGTGAGGTTGGTGTGCCCGCTCGACCGACGCTCGCCTTGCCACCATGATGCCACAGACAAGAAAGACGAGCAGGATGTCACCGTCCGCGGCGCCGACGTCGCACTACCAGCGCAGCTGCCTACGCGACCACGCCACCGTTGGGCCGTCACCTCTGCCCCCCTGCACTGCCGCCTCGGCGCCATCACAGCTGAGCCAACACCACACCCGCACGCCGGCGGCCCGGTGTCTCCGACGGCAACCACATCACGCCACGGCTGTCAAGCTCAGCCCCCCTCTCCTCTAATCGTCCGGCCCTGCCCTGCTCAGCCGGGAGGCCGCCAGTTCCACACAAGGAGGCACCACGTCTGGCCCCAAGGTGCTCCGCCGCAGCTGTGCCTTGCTGATGCTGCTAAACAACAGTCCACCTCTGACCTGCACCATAGAGAGCGGGGGAGAGGGAAAAAGCCCCGCCGCCGCCTTCCTCGCTGTGGCGCAGGCATCCCGGCAACCTGCTTGGGTGGTGGCGAGGCCGGTGGAAGCGTGAAGGTGGGCGGATGGCGCGGGGCTGAGCGCCGCCCGTGTCGCCCCTAGGAGGACAACTACGAGGCCTTTTTCTAAACAGATTTTTTTTTTCTTTAACACACAAGAGAGTTGTGTATTAAGAAGAAAAAGGGTAAAGAAACCCATATAACTCACACTCACCTTACACACTTGCACTCTTCCCTGGAAACACAGATTGCCTGTTTCTTAAACAAAAACTCGATCTCGACCAGTAGAGGTACCTAGAGATACCATGTTAGTTATTGTTATTTTGATATTTTCTTTTACCTTTTGACAAAAAAGTTGTTGTCCCGATGATTGTCTTTTTTATATATAAAAAATGGAAAAAGTCTATTTAACCCCCTCAACTATATAGCATGGTCTACTTCACCCCCTCAACTACAAAACCATCTATTCTACCCCCTGAACTTTCCAAAACCAGTCAAATTGCGCCCTCAGGCGGTTTTGAACGGCAGTAACAGTGGTTTTGACATTTTCTTTTTTATTTGTTTCCGCTAAATCTTTGAAAAAACATAGTAAATCTCAGAAAAATCATAAAATAGAAAATCTAATTTTGTTGGACTCCACATGAGTAGATATACACAGTGGACATATGGTATGATATATTTTATTACAAAGTTTTTGCTGTCCCTTTAGATTAATTAAAAAAATCCAATTTTGTCTATAATTAATTGGAATAATTCATAGCCGCAGCTTCTGTGATCCAATTGTGGTGAAATTTTTTATGGTAAGCTAACAATAATGCAAATACATTAAACTAATATATTTAATGGAAAACTGTTGATCTGACTTGTGGACTGACCTGCTTAAACTGTGGTCATAATTTCATGTTGGAGACCACTGTAAAGATGACAGGGACCAATTTGTATAATAGCGATTTCATGCTTGGTGGTGGCATTAAGAGCCATCTACCTCCACTGATTTTCACATGTGGAATAGCGACATATTTCTACTGCAGGAAGATGTTCTTCCTCGAACTAACTCCCTCTCCCCATCCTGGTTTCTCTTCTATAGATTGAAAGACCATTACAGAAGCATGGTGGTAGGCTTGACCACAACGAGGTTTACTGCGGATCTTGTTATGGTTCTGAGGAGGTATACACATCTCTGACATTGTTACATTGATCATATTTGTCCCATGGTTTCTCTGTTACTCCAGTCAATAAACAGTTAAACACCATTGGATTTCTCCTTAATAATTTTATTGCATTATCTAATAAGCCCTAAAACTTGTGTCTGCAACATCACCAGTCGGATGATCAGTGTTGCAACTCCTGTGAAGAAGTTCGTGATGCGTACCGGAAGAAAGGGTGGGCTGTCAACAACGTAGAATTAATTGATCAGGTATTGTGTGTTTTATTAATTTTGACCAGTCTTTGTGTGTAGCACAATCACGTTCATTAAAATGGGTCTTAACTCTTAACATAACCCGTATGTATAGCATCTATCGTGAGTTTGTGCATGATTGGTCCTCAGGTCCTTTGTCCGATTATCTGGTACATAGGGAGCATTATTTTTTTTGCTAAATAGATAGTTTCTACCATGATTAGAAATATTCAATAGGTCTTGTGTGTTAGAGCTTGAGCTGACACTAATTTATGGTATATGTGTTTGTGTTTCTTTATCATCTTTTTTTCCGAGAACGTGCCTAGGCACGTATTTCATCTAGTAAATGATTGTGAGGCTACCTCCTGGTGACATAGTCATTATATGTTTGTGCTATGGGCAAGGATACTGAACAATAGGAATTATGTTTTGTATCCTTATTGGCTAACGATTGGACACCTTTTTTTTAACATGTACTTGGTGTCCATTTCTTTAAACTTTAAAGCTACAAACAATATGTAAGCCACCTTGATTTGTTTGTGCATGACTGCATGTTGCCTCCTATTACTCCGCTAATGTTTTGTGCTGCATGCAACTAATTCATGTAGAAAGTTTTGGTTCTTTAGTTTTGCTTTGTTCTTATGTTTTGCTTAATCAAGTATACTCAAAATTCCAGTGCAAGAGAGAGGGCTATGTACAAAGGTTTAAAGATGAACAAGGGGAAGGTTGTACCATCCATGGATTTGTAAATGTGAATAAAGTAGCTGGTAACTTTCACTTTGCCCCTGGGAAAAGCTTGGACCAGTCATTCAACTTCCTGCAAGATCTGTTGAACCTCCAACCAGAAACTTACAATGCAAGTAGAGCTAAATTAAATTATCTTTATCCTTATTGGAGCACTTACCATATTGCTCATAACCGTAAACTGATAATTGTCCATTCCCCACTTTACTGGAAACAGATAAGTCACAAGATAAACAAGCTGTCCTTTGGGGAAGAGTTCCCAGGTGTTGTCAATCCTCTTGATGGGTATTCTTTGGAACTTAGACTAAACTTCAGATTATAATTTGCATTTCACTTTGCTGTACAACTTTTCCATGGTCTAATTTTTCCAAGCGTTCCAGAGTTGAGTGGATACAAGATAACTCCAATGGGTTAACGGGGATGTACCAGTATTTTGTGAAGGTAATTTTGTGGTAATTACTACTTGTATTCTTTAATATGATTCTTTATGTTTGAGCTGCTGCGAGCATGAAGATATATCAATACTGTCTGCCTAAACTTGCTAATCATCTCTTTTGTACAGGTTGTTCCAACGATCTACACAGATATCAGGGGGCGCAAGATTCACTCAAATCAGGTAAATAGCAATATACCATGATCTTCTTGCCTAGTTCTACTTCTGAAGCCTAAGTTTGTGATTAATTCTCTGCTTTCTTTTGCAGTTTTCTGTGACAGAGCACTTCAGAGAGGCAATTGGCTATCCGAGGCCTCCACCTGGTGTATATTTCTTCTACGAATTTTCACCAATTAAGGTGATGAACGATATCCCTTTGATCATTCTGTATAATCACAAGTGTTGGCAAGCATTTGTTTTGTATCCAGCCTGAGTCATCCATTGACCATTTGATAGCATTCAACTTTTGATATTCAATCAACCTGTTGCTCTAAAAGCATAAAGCAGGCACTACATTTATTACTTGAAATTGGCACTTGAGTTTTCTTATCACGTTGGTCTCTTTTAGATAACATGTGAAAATCTCCATTTGTACTGGTACTGGTCATCCTCTATGTTAAATTCACTAGTTTGTCTGACTGTTCCTTGACAGGTTGATTTTACTGAAGAAAATACATCGCTTCTTCACTTCCTGACAAACATATGTGCCATTGTTGGAGGTCTGTCGCAGCTTCTACCTTTGAACTATTTTGAGCTCCCCACCCCCACCCCCCAAAAAAGGAAAATGATGTGGTGCTATAAAAAAAATCGATAATAAGCAGGAGTCTAAATTTCTAACCCGTCGTTGTGGGCTTCTGGCAGGTATTTTCACTGTTGCTGGCATCATAGATTCTTTCGTGTACCATGGTCATCGCGCCATCAAGAAAAAGATGGAGCTTGGAAAGCTTGGATAACTACATTTCTTTTTGGCATATAGCAATTAGGACCATAGTGAGAACGGGTTTAACTTGTGCTGTACTGCCTCAAAAAAGTATAATTCAAGAGGGATTTTGTTCCGCTGTGATGCGTCTGTAGTCATTCTGTAGGTTGTCTAAAGCCTAGAGCTCCACGTTTGATTGGCTTCCTTGCTGCAGACTGCAGAGGCCTGTAGACCGCAATCGTGGATATTCAGTTGTAGCTCCATTATCCGAAAACTCTGAACAGATGCATCACTGCCAGACAATGTTTGCGTCAATAGGCCAAGTACATTGTAACGTGCTACACCAGCCGCTGTTAAAATCTGTGATTCTGCTCCGTGCCGCGTATCACTTGTGCTTCGGCCGCTGTCTTCGGCATTTACTCTCTGGATTCGGATGAGGCCGGAGCTATTTTCCCGGGCACGCAAGTACTACACGCCGCGGCGGCGGCACGAGCGCCAGCGGCCGTGCGGGCTGCCCACGTTGCCGTCCCAGCTGCCGCGCGCGCGCGCGGTCCGGCGGCATGGAAACCAGCGGGAGGCAGGGGCCAGCGCGGGCCGCGGCGGGCGCCTGTCGCCCCGGCGCGTCGTCGCCCGCCCGTCGCCACTCGCGATCGCGATCGCGATGCGGCCACGCCCAGGGGGCCGGTGTCGAGCGAAGCGCCGAAAAGGAGGTGTCGTGCCGGCGACCGCGCGGGCCTTTTCACGTGGCCGATGGCAAAGTTACCGGCAGAGCCGCAGAGGAGAGGCCGGCAGGATGGCCCCCCGACCTCGATGGCCTTTTCTCCATGACTCCATCCATCAACGCGTCGTCCTGGGAGGATGATGGGCGATCGCCTTCCCAACACAAAAGGAGATGCCGTGGTGGCTGGCGTGCGTGCGTGTGCGTATGGCGTGGACAGGCAAGCAGACAGACAGGCAGGCAAGCACCGGGGTCCGCTGGAGGGAGCTGAGCGATGATATTCCCCTGCCTGCCTCCGTCCGTCGCATCGAGTGATGAGTGCGGAATGAATGTGGTGATGTGCCCGGCCGAGGAAGGCCCGGACAGGAGGAATATATCTTCAAACCGCTGGTCTGCCCCCCCCCCCCCCCCGGTCCATGATTGATGATGCCGCTGGTCTGGTCTGGTCAGTCCCAAGTGATCTGTCGGGGTCGGGGTCCCCAGGCCGCCGAACGGCAGACGGGAGACGGCAGAGCAACCAAGACCGGGCAGCAGCAACGAAGCATAGCGTAGGTGAACTGTCCCTTCAGGACATCGCTCGAAGCGTAGCTCGACGGGCTATTCCAGTTCAATCGCGGGTTGGTTGCTGAATGCCCCCGGTGCAGGTGCAGGTGCAAGCGCAAGTGCAACGCAAGAGTTCTATTAAATGAGAAAGGCAACGACGACGGGGGAGGTGTAGCGTTCATTGATTGTTCGACGGGCGAGGACGTCGCAACAACGTTTCGTTTCTGGGGGACGGACGTGTCGGCCGGTTCGTCCTTGCAAATAAAGTGTTGTTGCGACGGATTCAGTCAGCGATGGGGGAAGCATGGAAATGGCGATAAGCTTGACGACTACGGGAGCGCCAGGCGCTTGTGGTACGCGTCCCGCTACGTCCGTTTGTCCGAGAGACAGGATTCCTTCCTTTCTCTGACAGTGTTGCTTCGTCGTGCAAGTCATACTCCCGTTCCCATCCGTCAGTCAGTGACTCTGATATGATGCACTACTGAAATGATGATGTTCTAGTCAGTGGTCCGGTCGTATTTGACTGTTTCCTACTTAGACGGGCTGATGATGAGGGTAGTCTTTGCCTCTGGGCCGGCGGATACGTGACCAAACGGTGATGAAGCATGGAGTAGAAGGCCTCGGAGATGCTTTGTGTGTCCACGTTAACCTGTTTAGTTCCTCTCAAAATTCCAAAACTTTACAAGATTCTCTATCGCATCGAATCTTTGAACGCATATATATAATATTAAATATAGATAAAAAAATATAATTAAGTACATAGTTTATCTGTAATTTACGAGACGAATATTTTACAATTAGTTACTTTATGATTAGACAATAATTACTATATACAAACGAAAGTGCTACAGTATTAAGATTCCAAATTCTTTTGGATCTAAACAGAATGGGGGTTACGCAGGCAGACAGTACACACGAGTCGTAGATTTGGTCCCGGCCTTCAAGAAGAATGCAACTCATTTGGTGTATCAACTGTCTACGGTGCGTGTCAGAAATGTATGCAGTGCAACCTTTGCGTGAGGAAAGTGCTCGTCCAAAACTCTGGGGGTAAGGTACTGTATTATTTCTGATGAAAATTGACTACATGATCTATGATCTATCTAAAGACCATTTCGTACCACATAAGGTATGGGTAGTATGATGGGTTTGATTGCTAATTCTCTCTCTACAAATACAAATATTGGTTTCTTTGCGGTTTGCCCCCACAGGTCACAGAAAGCGATTCCATGGGAAATTAAAGTCCCTTTATTTTTCCTTGACAGCAACATCTGGTGTTTACATAAATAGCATCTTTGGTGGCAGCAGCAATAGCAGTAGTAGCGCGCACAGGGGTCCCTTTTATCTGTAAACAAAAATAAAAAAGCTTGATGAGAAAAATAATAAAGGAGCGCAATGCAACAAAGGCCCAGGAATTGCGTTAGTGGACAACGACCTTGTCCCCTTAGTGGACAAGATGGTTCCATTGATGCATACATATTCTCTGCCCGTGCTAATGCTAATGTTTTGCCCCTTTAATACAGGACAAGTTGTGAAGTTGATACCAGGCCAGGACAGGTTAACAGACAACTGCGTACTGTACTGGCTAGTACTACTATATGTAGACTACTAGTTGCTCGGCATTAGTGGACGAGAAACGCACATGGATGGATCAAGCCATGATCCTCACTCAAGGCAGGCATTCCTTACTCTTTTCTAGTTTTCCACAAGACATTTCAAGATCTCACCCTCCCACTCTTTTTTTCCTTTTTTTTTTTAATTTTGTTCTGGATGATGGAAGTTTGAGAAAGGAATCAAGACCCGATCGACGGGAGAGGAAAAGAGAATCGCGCGCAACAGAAGATTGGGAAACGTACGGGGACGAAATCAGTTACGTAGCGTAGCGTTTCCCCTGGATCATCTGTAAACCTTTTTCAACAGCGACGCACGGAGTCTGTGACTGTGACAACAACAAGCAATCTGCCTGCTGCTGCTGCTGCTCGTGCGTCTCTCACTGCCAGTACCAGGGCTCCTTTTGCTCATGTCTTCACTCTTCAGCGAAACCCTTTTCTGTGCTTGTGCCCCTCGAAAAGGCACGTACGTTGCAACGAACGAAAACGAGACCCCCCAACCAAAAATCTTGGATTCGTCACCAAGGCAGAGGCTCAGCCCACTTTCAACGAAGCAGCGGCAGACCCAGAAGCACATGCAGCAGCTAGCCGCCAGCAGCGCACGGCCGTGCGTGACGCCAACGGTAACAAGAGAGCACAGCACTGACACCGCATCAGCAGCAGCAGAGGGCCGTGCACGGTGGACTGCTTGCACGCAATAGTTTATTTTGCTCTCTGACGAAGATACGGACGCAGTTGTTTACGGGCTAGTAGTATAATAGCCATCGGGACTAAGGCCGTGTTTAGTTCACCGATTCGGGGGTGGCCGAATCGGCACAGTGCCACCCTCGAACACGGTAGCACTTTTGTTTTTTTAGTGCTAATAATTGTCTAAAAATTGATTAATTAGGCTTAAAATATTCGTCTCGCAAAGTACAACAAAACTGCGCAATTAGTTTTTGATTTCATCTACATTTAGTACTCCATGGATAAGCCGATATTTCAATGTGACGGAGAGTCTTCTTTTTGCATAGTAAAATTTAGGGGTGAATTTCGGGAACTAAACATAGCCTAATATTCCCTCGTCGTCCCTGGCTGCCGATGCGGGCGTTACTGGCCGGGTTTTTTTAGAAAGAGGAGGATTCAGCGTTGACTCTAGACAGAAGGGAGGGAGGAGGCGATGAGATGGACCTGATGAATGAAGGAACATGTCCGGATAACGCTCGGATCGTCGTCACATGAGAAGAGGCACGACCGTTGAAGGACCGAGAACGGCGACCAGAGGGGGGGGGGGTGAATGAGAGCCTCAAATTTCTCTAGAAATATTCGGGCCACTCTTCCCAAAAGTCAAACCCAGTTGATGGGTGCTCAACCTCCCCCGAGCAACGCGAGCGGGGATTCAGACGAAATCGAAGAAATGAGAGCTCACCGGCAGTGGAGGAAAACTCACCGGAAACCCCCAAGATAGAGTTCTCAACCCCTATGAGAAAGAGACAAAAACCCTAAGCAAAACAGCCAGAAAAACAGGCGACGGACGCTGGAAGACAACGCGACGGACGCTCCAGGACAGGGCGACAGACGCTGGCGACGGACGCCGAGAGATCGTCCGTCGACCTTCCAGAGAGCACTGCAGAAGAGAAGCAGAAGGCAGGGCGTCGGACGCTGGGCGACGGACGCTTAGGTGAGCGTCCGTTGGCGTCGGACACTGCGCGACGGACGCTTAGGTGAGCGTCCGTCGGCCTTCCAGAGAACCAGACAGAAACTCAAAAACAGCAGAGGCGACGGACGGTCGGCGACGGACCCTGAGGTGCGTCCGGCGCCAAACCAAAATCTCAGACACACACCGAGCGACGGACGCTGACGTCAGCACGCACCAGCGTCCGACGCAAAACCCTCGGAGCGTCCGACGCCCCCGAAAAACGCGCAGAAACCCCGAAAAGCGATTTTCCTCCGCCAAATCTTCCCAAATCTCGACCAAATGATCACCAACTGCAACCAAACTTTGTAGACATGATCCTAGTGCAGTTGGGGAGCTATCCCGAAGAAATCATCGCTCAATTTGGGTCGGATGAGCGGAAACACTCGGATTTGGGGGAGAAAAGGGAAAACGAAGAACGTCGCAAAGAAATCGCCCGATCTGTGTACTCGAGAGGTTTGAGGATGAATCCTTCGGTGCAAAGATGCTCCTCTCGAATACGAACAACTTGATTCAAACGGATTTGCAAGAGCTACTCCCTACTAAGAGAAATCATCGCGGGAAAAAGAGAGAGCAAAAGCAAAAACGCGAAGAACACAAGCAAAACGGAGACACGATCAAGAAATTGAAGCCACCATGGCTTACGGAGGTTACGGCCTCCGATTCCTTGCAACAAACTTGAGTTCTTACAAAAGTTGGTGGGATCAACCTAGGGATATCATGAACTAGAGAGAGGTTAGAGAGACAGAGTTGGGACAAATGATTAGGGTTCAAGAGATAGGATGAGGATACCTCTTCATCCTCTATTTATTAGAGGCTTTGGCTATTTCCCAAAGACCCCCTAGATACAATGAGTGAACTACCTAGCCTAAGCATTGCAGTCCAAGCTCCGGTAAATATCTCCCTCGATTTGAATGGACGGCCCCGCTTCCTGCCAGGAGTTGCCGTCGCCTCGACGCAACCTCCAGGATTCCGCCACGTGCCATCCCCGCTTCCTCGGAAGCTCCGCCCGGGTTTTGAGGCCCAAACCCGCGAAAACCGCCACCGGTAGCTTTGGGCGCAACTATCGAACCCCGAGTTTTGCGGCCCAAACTCGGAAACCGACGCGGATGGTTTTGAGGCCCAAACCACCAAACCACTCGACGCGAGCCACCTTGTCTTCGCCCGGTCGGACTCCGAGTCCCCTGAGCCTCCGCTCAACTCGCGCGTCCACCGTCTTGACTTGGTCGACTCGGTCTACCTCCATGTCTTCTCGCACTCGCCGGTGCCAAATACTAGCCACCACAGCTAGTCCGTCGGCGCCCATGGTCCCTCAGTCCGAGTCCCGCTTCCGCCCTTCACCGCTCTCAGTCCATCGGCACGGCAAGCCTCTACTCGACCTTCTCCATGCCATTGACCACTGTCACTAGGCATAGTACCTGCACACCACAAGCCGATAGACAGGCACACATTTGCTTTCGCAAAGAGGTTAGAAGTAAACGCTCAAACTGAAACACTCATGTGTTGGTCAATCGCTCATCATCAAAACTAAACATCATGGACACATATCAACCATGTGTTCGTAACCGTTGAGTTCGAGTGCTCGGACACCTTGGATCCAGAATGCCAGCGAGAGAGGAGATTCCAATCAGCTAGCCGCACGGCCAATTTTCCACTGAATCACCATATTCCAAACAGACATGGAGTTCTGAAACTGATATGGTAGCGCTCATCTCCGAAATCTCAATCGATTTCGATTCCATCACTTTTGCCCATCCGTGATATTCCGGTCCTGATCTCGGAGCGAGCTGTTTTGTCATCGCCCCCCATGAAACGAAACGGACGCCAACAGCGATCACATCAGAGGACGCAACGCATCACTGCATCAGCAAGCAAAGGGGGACTGGCCGTGGCCGTTAACCCAACCACCATCCGAGAGCACCCCTCTTTTTCGTCACCGCACTGGAGCAAAACTAACTAATCCCTACCAGCCAAGAAACAGCACACCCATTAGTACATTAATTAACTAATTCATTAATGGCAAAACGAAATGTTCTATCTAGCAGTACTGTACTACTATTACCAAACATGTTTTTTTAACACAAAAGAGAGAGAGAGAGAGAGAGAGAGAGAGAGCACTCTCGATCTCAATTACCCCTACCTTTAAGATCTCTCTTGTCGCCGTCCTTCACCAGCTCCTACTGAACACACTGGAATATTCAAGTCCAGGGTCGTATGTAACGTTAACGTAGCTGCTCCATTGCACGAAGAAAGATCAAAAATCGAAACGGCGACTGAAGAAACAGTTTCTTGTATTCTATGACAACAGTTCATGCTTCACCTAACGCCAAATGAGACGGAGTGTCTTGTGCCTCTGCTCGATCAATAGCAGTAGCAGTAGTTGGCAACCGTGGAGGAGAAGCGTACGGTACACAAGCCACGGAATCAAATAGCTGGAGACATGTGTTGGTGCTGCTAGTGTTAATCCCCTCTCCAACTGCCGCAAAGCACATGCAATCTAGCTCAGAATGATCCATTATGCAGACTCAGCAGTCAGCAGGGCATGTTTCATAATCCGCTCCTCTTTATCCATACCATTCCTCTTCCTTAAAGGCTTAAACGAGGAGCGACGAAGTCCATCGCAACGCATGCGTGCTGCCGGTAGCCGGCATCGAATTGACAGGAATTGGAGCGAGAACTCCACATGTTTCTAGCATTAGCGAGGCACAGTCCAGATAAGGGCATCTCAACTGCCTGCCTTCCCAGCATTCTGACATTATCGCCTTCCGATCCGTCTTCTTGAGGAGGATCATCATCGAGCAATAATAACAGAGTCCAATTGGATTAATTATACAGTACGTCTGCATGCGCCCCGGAATATATTTAGTCCCGCGTGTAGATGCAGCACAGAATGTGCTGTATATACTAAGAAAGCTGACCCCCAAATGATGTCCTAATTGCGGCTTACTGTATTCGATTGTGGATTAAGAAACCTGGCTTATCCTAATTCTTAATACTACTACTAGATGCAAGTTGGCATTGTGCCAGTGATGTTCTGAAGAGGAAGAGGAACGTGCAAGAAAGGAGCGTTCCACAAAGACAGCGTGGGGTTACCGATCACTCTTGGCAATACAATCGGAAGGACAGCGCACATTGTTAAAAGTTACTAGTGACATTCATTTCAGATAACCTGAATTCAGCAATTGCAGAGTGGTGAAGGGAGCAAAAACGGCCAATTCGCAGCCCCGAAAACGTAGCAAAGGATTTTCCAGGATTCATTTAGCTCATTTGAACCAAATACGGAGAGAGATTCAATCCGGATCAACGCTACAAGAACAGAAAGTTATACGAATGCTGCTAGCGCATATTATTCGTCAGCCCTGCAATTCCTCATCATGTGTTTTACCCGCAGGGGAAAAAAACAAACACTCTTTATAATATGCAAATCTCGTGTGATTTTCTCGTTTCCATTCTGCAAAAAGGCATGTTTCGAATTGGCAGACTGCAATTCCGTTCAGGATTTTTCACAGCACTCTCAGACAAGACCTGAATGAAAATGTGATTGCTTCATCCCATTGATTTCATTGATTGAAACTGTGATTTCATCTCAGAACCTTTACAGACAACATTTGGATTCAAAATGTGACTCTGATTGCTTCGTTCCGTTCATGGTAGCACCAAAATGTAATGAAGCTGGCTGCTGCCGCTGCCTTCTACAGTATACACTTTTTTCACAAGGATACCAAGACAGTAACGAAATCCGAGGACGAGGAGGCATCAGCGTTGGTTGGTTGTTGCGACATGCGAGGAGGAATTAAGGAACACCTCAGTCAGGTATTCCCCCGATCAGATTCAGGAAGTACCGAGCTGAGCAATCTAGTTGCCGCCGTTGCCCATTGGCCATTGCCAATTGCCATGGAGGCGGTGGTGGTCATGCTGTTGCAGACGACGCGCGTGCGTGCGCAGGAAGGAGGTGTTCACAGACTAGAACTAGAAGCCGTTCATCTCGAGCAGGTAGGTGCGGCGCTTGCTGAGCGCGGCCACGGCCTCCCTGAAGGGCCCGTCGAAGGCGCCGGCGACGAACTCGTCGAGCTCCTTCCTGGCGCCGCCAGCGCCGACGACGTCGCCGACGGGCTTGATGACGACGAGCGTGGCGCCGTGGATCCTGGTGCCGTCCGAGAGCTCGAGCACCGGCGCGTAGCGGAGCTTCATGTTGCAGGCGGGCACCTGCGTGCGGTTGGCGGCGGCGGCGGCGGCGAGCGGCTTGTCCCTGAACTCCTTGAGCTGGTCGCGCCCCATGCTGAGCGTGCCCTGCCCGTTGGCGTCCGTCAGCGCGACCTGCTCCAGGGTGGGGTGCTCCTTGACGATCTCGCGGAGGAGGTAGTGCCTGGTGGCGGCGGCGATGAGGGAGCTGATGGTCCACACCACGCGCAGCTTCAGCCCGCCGTTGGTGTAGAACGACTCCGGGATGCTGCCGCTGTCGTCTGCGCCCGCGGCGGCAGCGTCGGCGTCGGCGGGGGGAGCGGATGAGGCGTTGTGCCCCGCGCCCACGTCAGCAGCAGCCCGGTCCACCTTGGTGCCCCCGAGGATGACGCAGCTCTGCAGCGTGCTGCCGAACACGGCCTTCCACTTGAGCACGACGCCGTCGTCCGTGCCGACGTCGGACACGGGGAGCTCCATGCGGAGGTTGCGGATGCTGCTGAAGTTCTTGAGCACCTGCGCCGGCGAGTGGTGCTGCTGCTGCTGTTGCGTGTGCTTGTGTGCCGCCGCGGAGGACTTGGCGTCGCAGTGCGCGAAGGGCTTGAGCACGGCCTGCAGCATGGCCTTGAGGAGGTGCGAGAGCACGGCGCGCGGGCGGGGGCCGCCCACGAGGCCAAGGCCCAGCGCGTCGCTGCCGTCGGCGGCGTCGGCGGGGATGACGCGGTCGATGCGCAGGCAGGCGTCGTCCACGAGCGGGACCAGCGCGTTGAAGCGGCGCGACACCGCGGAGCAGCGCCCCAGCGAGCGCGCGTCGGCCAGCTTGTTGAAGATGAGGAGCACCAGGGAGTCGGGCACCCGGTCGAAGTGGTCCTCGCCCTCCTCCGCCGCCAGGAGCAGGTCCTCCGCGAAGATCCGGTGCTTGGACTGCATCCTGTTGGTCCTGTCCTGTGGATGGATCGTTGCAGGGCAGGAGTAGGTGGTGAGGTAGGAAGAGAGGATGGTGGTGGCGAGTGAAGGCGCGGCGGAGGGAGGCGCTTATAAAGGCGGGTGGGGGAGGAGAGCGACCGTTTGTTAAGTCCATCCATGGCTGCCTGTCGGGGTCGGGACGGGACCCTCCCTAATCATACCGTTACACGGATCAGCTCCGTATTGTATTGTAACAGTACTCCGTAATTTTCTATCGTTCCCTCTTTGCCTGCCTCTGGCTGGCCCTGTTGGTCCTAGTTAGGACTTTGGAGATTAGTTTAATCCGCCATTCCTCCTCTGTCTCGCCCGATCCTATGCCTGCAGAATCTGTGCAACGGTACTCTCTCAGTCAGTAGTCAGCAGCCGGCGGCGGTAATTAGCAGAAAGTACCTTGTCATTCATTCGCCAAAAAAGTGTATGACCATCATAAGAGAAATTAAATGACTTTTTATTCATAAAATTAGGCATTAAAATTTAAGCTGAGAGAGGGACTTGAAACTAGATACTGAGTTAGGTACATGACCATATTTAGGGTCTTTTTGGCATGACTCCAACTCCAGAAATTCAGGTGGAGCTGACTCTGAGTGGAGTTAAAGTTGTCTGTTAGAGTTGTTTGGCTAGCAGGTTAGTCCCAACACCAGATTGTTGTTTTCTATGGGTGGATTGACGTTTTAACCCTTGGTTGACATGATTGTATTTCAATAATACGTCGAATAGATAAACAAACATATAAATTAAAGAGTAATATCGGCCACATTTATTTTGGTCAAACTATTAATATTTCCTAACAAAGTATAGAACATCAAGGCAATATCGCAAAAGATATTTCAATATATTTCATTAATACGTACATTACAGAATATTTGTCTAGTACATACATGCATATTATGCAGAATTCACACTTACATCTCAACTTTTTTTAAGAAAACTTAGAAACATTAACTATAAAACCTAAATTCTAGCTACACTACTACGGATATGCATAAGTCAGGTCCTTCTTTACTGCATAAGAACAGAAGATAAGTCAGTGTTATCACTACAACTGATGTCAAATATCAGAGGAGGAGCTTGGCGTAGTGCCCTTAGAGAACTTCAGAACATTATTTGGTTGACATACCAAAAGGATAAGTATTAATAACTAGGAAAACGAATACAATTGAAGCATAGAGAGAACAAAATGGACCTGCAATTGCGCATGAAATCATTAAAGAAGAGTCAAGCGATATTTGGTGTTGGCGCGTCGGGGAGAAGAAAACCGCTGCAGGGGGCTCGCAGTCTCCGGGGAAAAGGTTGGGGCGGACAGAAGAGAATAACGATTCGAGTTGTAACCAATGGCAATTGCGGATAATTTTTTCAAAACTCCATGTCTAGATCTATTTTATAGAGGTCTGTAGTTGGAAAAGAAGTGTTCCAAAAAAAATGAACTAGAGCTCCATAAACTCCATAGAGTTGGGCTGCTTCAACTTTTTTTTGGAGTTGGGGTGTTTGGCTAGCTCCGGTCAGCTCTAGCTTGGAGTTCAGCTCTAGAGCCATACCAAACACCCCCTACTTGGTCGGTTAAAGATAGACTTACTGCTTGCATTGCATATTTGGAGATAATGACGTTTAACTTCCTTTGAATTTTCCCACACTCTCTGAGTAGGGGTACACAAAATATCACTAGACATTCTGTATTTTTCCAATGAAAAATAAACCGATTGTTGTGGAAATGCTATACAACTCCTATGAAAGTGGTGTGTTTTAAAAGGACCCTAAACTAGTTGACAAAAAAAACAAAAACCAATATTTCCATGATATATTAGGTTAGGAACTAAACGATTGTGTGCCATCAACACAACACACACCTAGTTGAGGCGGGCAACAAAGCACAAAACCAGCCATCGCTAAGGCACATTTGTGCCACAAAACCAACAAAGCTGGCCCCACATCACTAAGAGCATGGACGAGTAGAAGCATGCGAATTAGAGCCCTCGGGGGCAGGTGCCGGTGGCATTGGAGCACCGGGTGGTACAGGCGGGTGATCCATCGTGTTTACAACTCCAGAGCCCGCTGATAATACAGTCATTAAAATAGTGGAAATGAAGGAAAAAATTGGGATTATACTCGCAGGAGGGGAGGCAAAATGCCCCTTCTTTAAAAACAAGGTCAAAATTACGACTACCATAAAAAACAGAATAAGTAGGTTCAAAGAAAAAGAATCGTGTCCAAATAACCATTTCCCGATTAATCGGGAAGAAACTCGCTCTAATTGGGTGAGGGCTAGGAGTGCAAATGGAGAGAGCAAGAGAGAAGAAGGATCCACTCGTCCCTTGTATAGAACTTGCAACTACCGCGACAACCAAGAGCGCCAACGCCATTATGAATGTGCCGCCACCAAAGTGATAGGAAACCTAAACCTCTACGATGATGCTCTAGTGAGGAAATGTGACACCAAAAGCCACCGCTGCACCCAAGATACTTTAGACGTGCTTGTCACCGACCAAATCTTGCTAGAGACGATGGTGCTCAACAGTGCTCCAAGAGGAATGCAACCCTCCAAAATGTCATCCCCTGGCTTTGGATTAGAAACCACCACTAGCTCCATTGCCCACCAAGAACACTACTATTCCACCAACACAACACACGACCGCCACAAGACAGTCGTTGCCACGATAAAAAGACGATGACTACCCATCCACAACGCCTTGCAGCCAGCTAGATGCCACCGCACCTCCGCAAGTGACCACGTCTACTCTGCCGCCATCGCATGCTACCTCCTCCAATGCAGTCGTGTCATGGCCTCCGCCATGCCACCGCGCCATCGTGCACGGTCTCCTTCAATGCCACAACACCTCTATAAGTCTGGCACATCACTGCGTCCACCGTCAATGTTTGCAGTTGCCAGCGCAAACACCACCAGCAGCTATTGTCATGCGAGAAGAGACCACATGGATGGATCCGAGCATTACTAATACCATCCGTGCAACTCCTAGGGACTCAGGAACATGCAACATCTTCGTCGTCCGTCCTGTTCGCTTGGCTTATCAGTCACCGAAATAGTGTTTCTCTCTCACAACTAAACAAAAAAAAAACAATATCAGCCGTCTTATCAACCACCGAAACGATCAGACGAATCCAAGGAGATGTAGCCTTGCCGCCGCCATCCTAGCACCTACACTGGCTACCAGTGGTATGCTCCACTGGTGGCAAAAATGGTGGAAAGGGTAGAAACAGAGACATCCAGCCGTATACTAGGGTTATCTCGCTACGTATATCAAGTGAGGGGTGCTTTTTGTTTTTTTAACAAAAAAAATGATTGCTCTTTTTTTTTCTATACAAGTTCAGTTAATAAATTTAGAATGAATTGATTTAGAATTAGTATTGTTTATGACTGATGTAATAATACATAGTTGTTGTATAATCTAGTAAAGAGTCAAATTTATTTTATAGATTTTGAACGGCAATGAATCAAATTTATATACGGGCACTGAGAATCAGCGCTCGGCTACCCGACGCCTCCGAGCCGGTACGGACAACGCGTTTCTAATTTAGAGCAGGGCAAATCAGTGAGCAACCAAAAAGCGCAAACAATAGGAGATGCTTTCAGTTGCAGAGAATTAGAGAGGGGGGTAGAGCGACAAGGAGATCTATGAGATCGAATGGACAGCCTTTTTCCCGAGATAAAGCGGCCCTCCCACTAATCATCTCTCTTAACCAAAACCAGTCGAGTTGTTCACTGAACAGGATGATGGGCGCCTACAGGTCCTTTTAACCGTATTTTATTCGGACGGAAGGGAGAGGCCCTTTAATCTCCCTAGAAAGCAAATTACGGCGTCCTAAAAACAGGTAGCCTTTAGCCTTTTGCGATATACTGCCTCCGTCCCTAAATAGACGTCATTCTCGCTTCCCGAGAAATCAACGTTTCTAAAATGTCGGTAATTATATATTAAAATATATAAATAATTATACTAAGTAATTAATATCATCGGAAAGATCTTTAAGTCTAGTTTTTTAACAAATTTATTTGGAGATATAAATATTGCACGTATTTTTTATAAACTTAGTTAAAGTTAAGAAATTTTGACCGGCACGCATCCCATAACGTACTCTTTTTTGGGACGGAGGGAGTAGTATAAAATGCTGCTCAAAATTAAAGGAGTATAGTGTTAGGAAATCATTGTGACGCAGTATGCAGCAGCAAAACCGTGCGACTGTCATGGACACGCACATTCCCGAGAGGTATATATAGAGTATTCGGCTCAACATAGAGAGGACTACCACACGCTGTTGGCAAATTATCAAATCGATAAGGTACGGTACGCTAATAACGAAAAATAAAACTAGTTTCTAACGTATTTCACCAGCAGATTATACGAGTATTACAACATTAACAGTAGCACACACAGTATAGCATAATAATGTTAGCGTAAGAGTTGGGGCAGTCCAACCCATTGGGTGCATATACATGGCTGGAAACGCTAATGCACCGACAACCGACATACTACTAGCTAGCACCATGATTTCTCATATGGATGAGTATTTATTTATTTCGGTTCATAGTTAGCGTATGGATCGGATCTAATCGGAGCCGTACGTAGATGATTGCGCTCCGTTGGCCTACATCATCAACGCACGCCGCAACCCGCACCGAACCGGCCATCGCGCGCACGGTGTGTGCGCAGGAGGCGAGCGTGCAGCAAGGCCAATTGGCCATGGACTAGCTGCTGCCCTGCTCTGCACGACTGCACCTGCACGCACGTCTCAATCCCAACGACTCCACCGCAGCAGCAGCAGCACCCCGTACAAAATAAAAAGTAACCCAACCAACCAACCAACCTACCAAACCGACGAGACCATGAGGGAAAATCCCGGACACACACACACTTTCACCTTGCGTTGTGCGTGCAACGGCATGCGCGCACGAGGCAGCCAGGTCGTGTGCCGTGCTCCCGCCCGTGGCCAGCTCTGCACGCAGGGCCAGGCCCCGGTCGAGAACAAGCTCCAACCGCCAAATAATGCGGTTGCTCGGTGAGCTGTACACGTACATCGACCATCATATGCACGGGCCACTACTGACTCTCGTATATATGGTACTGTATGCATGATTGGGAGACGATGCATACATATATACTATAATGCATACTCCTGTAGTGTAGTAGTATACTGCAACATGTATGGTTCATGAGATATACGCGTGCATGCATGGGCTGTATGATTAGCAGTGGATGAACTGTCCGTGCTCGTGCTAAACTGCTAATACCAGCCAATGCTGCAATGCAACAACTGCTCTGAACAGTGCTTGGCTTGTGTATATTTTTTTAAAAAATATATATATAAAGAATCGCATGGATGGATCTGATGATGCCCTGTATATTGCCGACGACGAGCCCCCTTATATATGTTATATTATATATATGCATCTCGCGTAAATGATGTGTGTCCGGTACTCCGGTCTCCCAAAGGCGGCATCAAGGAAGGCAGCGCCAAGGAAGGGTGATGGGCTCTCGCACCAGCGCGCCAAAAGCGCGCGTGTCGATCGAGTCCATCGTGGACGGACGCGGACGGGAATCCAAGCCAATCACGCCCTCTCCTGCAGCGTAGTATACTCGTACAACACATCACTCATTGTAGGTGTCCTGCGTTGCTTTCATCCGCTGGCGCTGGCGCTGGCACTGGCACTTGTGTGCTCTTCCCTGACGTAGATTCGGTTTCAATTCGAGGGCTGTCCAGAGTGCACTTTGATGCATTATGTCGAAAACTACTAGTCAGGCAATCAGTCGTCTGGCCGTGCAAGATGGCCAGCCAAGCATTCAATTGAATCTAGGGATACCACTGAGAAATGGCGTTGAGGATGGATCCCTCCTATAATAATAATAAGCGACGTGCACAAGGCCACAAATCATTTTTGTTTTCTCTTTTTCTCTCTGTATATAGTTTCACGGATGATGATTCAGTGATTCACAGAGTAGTATCACTGCTCTTTATTGTCAATATAAGGCAGTAATACTGCTCCGTGAATCATCATATAGCTCTTGTCCGTGATGCACCCCCGCCCCACATTACCATGAAGCGTCGTCACCTCGTGTAAAACGACAGGATTTGCTAGGAGAAATTCAGAGGAATCACCTGCGATGCGAAGTACTACTACGTACTTATATTCACGTACCACGGTACCAGTGTACGTCAATGTCAGAGCCATACCGTCCGATCCTGATACCCCAAAGCAGACGACGCAGGGCAGCGGCGGGCATTGATGCCATCCACCCGACGCCTGCCACGATATTTTTGTAGCAACAGTGGGAACCTGGACCCTCCCAATTCATCTCGACATGTTCTGCTCGATCTACCACCAAGCTGGCTGGCGCCGGGTCGCTCGCTGGGAGGGAGGGCCAAAGTGCACGCAAGTTTTCGAGAAAATTCGCGGGTCCGCAAGGAGGCAAGGGATGCCCACAAAGTGCGTGTACGTCTGGGTAGCTCGGCCACTGAAAGGCAACGGGGGGGTATCTCAGTACTCTCTGGCTGCCTCGCGACCCGCCCTGGATTATGGCGCGCGCGCGAGGGGGTGGTTGAGCCGGCCGAGTCATCAGTGGTGGCGCCGGTGCCATCCATCCATCCATCCATCGGCAACGCAGCGTGAAATATGGCGCGAGAGGGGCTCCAGATTGTACTGGACCGAAGCGAGCCCTGCCGCCACATGAGTACATGACGCGACACGGCGACGGATAGCGGCGCTGCCTGCCTGCCTGCTGTCCAATGCAGGCGGGGCCTGTCATCTGTGGCACGTACGAGTAGTAGACGCCAAGAGAAGGGAGCGACGGGGCCCCGTCCCGTGCTCCCTCCCCGAGACACGCCATGTGAGCAGACGTGCGCTCCCCTGCTCGCCTCTGCTCCGCCCAGGACCCTCCGGAGGAAGAGGGAGGGCAGCTCTTCCAGTGGGCACGGTGTAGCTAGCCGGTCCTCACGCTGCATTTACACGGCTCAAGATTGCGAGCAAGAGAAACGAACGAACCCCCCAGGGCCCTCCAGCTACGAAAGAAAGAAACGGGGCCAGACAGTTTGGTGAGCAATTGCCGCGAGCCGCCCCCGGCCGACTCCAACAAACAACCATCAACCGTAGGCGAATCATCAAATTCATCATGTGTGCAAAAGTGAGGGAATCTGGCAAAAGAATGGACGCCATGCTGATGCTGTTTCCCGACAACCCCCCAAAAAAGCAATCAGGCTATGCACAGGCCGCAAATTATGGTGCTTTAGCTGACAGCAGGATGAACAACAAAGCCACGAATCATGACGCAAATCACGCATGTACAACCAAGAGCCCGAACATGGGCTGTTGCATCGAGTCTCCAGTTTTGTTGACACTCAAAATTTCCTTAGCCGCTACAAACCCAAAAGAAATGGGACAGAGCAGAGTATAGTACACAATTAGTCAGCAGCCACACATACATATACAGCAAACGATGACGACAGCGGCGTCACCCACAGGTGTGCGCATCAGATCTACAGCGTGAAACCCCATCAAGTAAAAACAGAGGACGAGACGAACCAGTAGAGTTAGGCGTCCCCTTCGTCGTGATCGTGATGAAGCACAGCAGCGCTCTGACCGCTGCCTGCTGCGTCTTGACAGGCAAGGTGACCCACCCTCGGATACCTCTCCTTGAATTTTTCCTCCCAATCTTGCAACACCTCCAGCTCATCGGGGCTTAGGCCGTCCAAATCCCCGGTGAGGTCATTTGGGTCAAATGACATCAATGCCAGGGCCCGGGTTGCATCCCTCCCAGCAAACAAGGAATATGGTCCCTGAGGGCCATAAAAGAGCCTGAGGGAAAAATATCAGGGAACACAATCATGACTCTGAACAAGGGAGAAAACCATCATATATCCGGTAATGACACGGACAAACAAAGGGCACAGCATGTACTATGTATGATAGTTATCAGAGAAAATTGCAGAATCTGACAAAATGCATACATTCTGCTTGTGCATAATAAAGTGATAAACAAATCTTGGTTCAAATGTCATCTGCAAGTAGGAAGCATGTTCATATATCATCAACAGCAGTGAGAACACGTTGCACAAGTCTCAAGCTCAAATATGAGAATTAGAATCCAAACAAAAGCATTTTGTGCAAAATTATTTGAAGGACATAGTCCTATATACCTAATTCCTTGGCAGTAGCCAGTATATGGGCCAAAGGAACACCCGACTACAAAACCAAAGCATCAGTTCTAGAATCTAGACAGTCAACAAATACAAATATGCTTGTTGCCTGTTGAATCAGCAGCCTAGCTAAACAAAGCAAGGAATCAAGGGTACCCGACAGTAGCTATATACACTACTGATTGCAGGCTACAGGATAAAAAATAGTGACCAAAAAAAAGTAGCAGTACTACTCTCTAGACAAATGTGGAGCTGAAAGGGGTAAGATGGCGCATGATATATTATATCACCCAGACAGCAACGAGCAAACAAATGGAACTGAAGAACCAAGATGCATAAAGCAGTCAGATATGTAAATATTGATATTGCAGAGGATAAGGGGGAAACCAGTAAAGGTAGTTTCGTACACCAGGATACCATAGTAACAGATACAAAATGAAATGCAGCATACACTAAATATGATGGTGTTTGGACCGAGTAATTTCAGAAGAAAGCATCGATTGGAGTCCAAATGAAAACTTCATCAAAACATTACAGAAACCAGATAGCCCTTAAGTAAACAAGGGAGTTTAGCTTCAAAGCTGCCAGAAGTAGTTCAGCCAGACAAGAAAAGCATAAAACTTGTTTTTGTTTTACAATTACAATTTCTCTATAATGAAGCTAAACAAGGTGTTGTTTGTTTTACAATTACAATTTCTCTATAATGAAGCTAAACAAGGTGTTGTCCTTCCTAACATTGCATTATAGGTTAAATTCTAAACTGATACCTTTCCAAGAGATGAATACTAAATATCTATCCACTGAGTATTACAATCCAGGAAACTAATGTAACAGATTTAATACTTGACTAATTTTAGAATATAGCTATACTGGACCAGATAAAATATTTTATATCAAACATGAAAGATCGAGCATCTCCATCAGATATCCTGTCCAATCCCCTATACTTAAAAACTACTCCCTCCATTCTGAGTTATAAATCATTACAAAAATCTTGGAGAGTCAAAACATCTCAAGTTTGACTAAAATTATAGAGAAAATTATTAAGATTTATGACATTAAATAAGTATCATTAGATACTTAGTTGGCATCATAAATGTTATTATACAGAATATTATCATATAAATTTGGTCAAACTTGAGATACTTTGACTCTCCAAGATTCTTGGACTTATAATTTGGGATGGAGGGAGTAGTATTTTAGGACGATGCTATAGCAAATCTCCTATACCTATAATTTTTAAGAGATCTCCTAAAAGAAGCACCCTCTCTCCGAAGTAAAGGAAACAACCCCCTCTCCCCTATTCCTAAAAAAAATATAGGAGACAAATTTTAGGTAATTTGCTGAAGCAATAATCTCCTATATCCTAACTTGATTTTAGGGTACTCTCTTAAAGCAATTTATAGGAGATGCAATATAAGAGATCTGGTGGAGAATTGGAGGTGCTCTAACCTAGATACTAGTGCATATTTCTCATCAAACATGAAACATCTAACCTAGAATCCTAGATAGTGCTCCATCTCTGTATGTCATTCCATAATAAAAATTGAGCTACAGCCTGCAATACTGACCGTTGACATAATATCTGCATCTCATTTTCTAGTTAAACCAAACCATATGAGGAACTGCTCAGGCACCCAATGTACTTATAAGCCATAACTCAAAGGTCTAAGCGGCACCCAATATCGTTATATGTCTGCACCTGCTCTGCATTTGAATTAATAAGCTCAGGCCTCATGGTTCTTTTTATATCCGACTATGCCTTACAGTTTCTGGATCAAATGGACCGTCCGCATCACTAGTTTGGGAAAATCACAATCTACCTACTTCCTACTAACTACACACAGCAGCTCAAGCTCTTCACCTTAATGCAGACCATATCACCGTCCAACGTAGATCAGCTATTGCCACTTCATAACTAGTTTGCGCAATTAGCACTACCTATTCGATTCCTATAAACAGTTTCAGCTTGAAACGAAATGATGTTACAGTAGCAGATTCTGTTCGATGGCTGCATCCCGACCAAATCGGAATGAGCAGACTGGAGTGCAATCCTCACCTCCCGCGGGAGACGTCGTAGACCTGGCCGCGGATGGCGATGAGGATCTGCTTGGCGGGGTCCTTGCCGTCGTACGCACTGAGCTGCTCGAGCGTGACCTCACCCACCTCCACGGGGTCCGGATACACGAAAGGCATCGGCTCCTCTTCCTCCTCCTGTCCCTTCTCCCCCTCCTGCTGCTGCTGCTGGGGCGGCTTGGGAGGCGGCGCGGGTGCGGGGGCGACGAAGAGGGAGGAGACGAGGAGGTAGGTGGCCACCATGAGGGCGAGGATGGTGGCGGCGGCCCCGGGCGTGAGGCCCGTGTAGGCCTGCAGGGCCTCCGCGATCTCCATTAGGGTTCGCTGGCTGCGACCGCGAGGGCAAGGTTTTGGGAGGTGGAAGGAGGCGGGGTAGGTGCTGCTGTTGACTCGGTGACTTCGCACGCGGAGAGCCGGAGGCGACGGAAGCGGAAGGGAAAGGAACTGCTGCGTTTTGGACGGGTCGGCAGCCGGGCGCGGCCAAGCCGGGCGACAGCGAGTGGCAGCGCAAAAGCTGCAGACGGCGAAAAGTGGCACCTGTGCCAGTGCGCCTGCGCGTAAGCCAGCCGCAATTGGCATCGGGCCCGGCAGCGTTGTTGGGTTGGGCCAGATTGGGCCGTGCCGCGTTTGTTAACGCGAGCGGTGTATAGAATATGAAGCTAAACTTCATTTCATATGCTACCTCCATCTTAACGTGATTCTCGCTTTATAATAGTCAAACATTTTTAAGTTTAGTTTAACTAATTTATCAAAAATATACTATCATTTATGATAAAACAAACTTTAATTTTTTTTACTCAATCTAAATCGAAAATTGCATCCTCATAGCGACGAAGGTAGCAGTAGAATAACAGGATTAGATTAGCATCCCAGAGCACGTCCAGTTTATCGCATCACCATTTCATGCATATCAGCTTACAGCCATTTCATGCGTAGTAGCTCTACAGCTTGCGGCAAGAATTTATTCGTGGCAACTGGCAAATGCTTGGTGTCTATTCTCTCTTGAACAGTTGCCAGCGACTGGCAGATGATACCCATCCAGCTAAATTTCGTACACGTTTAATCGGTTTAATGAAACCGCAAGCAACAAAACTTAACAAAACTTAGGGCCTGTTTGGAATACGGGAAAATTTCCTGTTCCTGTACTTTTTCCTGGGAAAATGAACTGATTCCTGTGAAATTCCTGCGTAATTTCTATGAAATTCTGTACTTTTTCCTAGGAAAATGAACTGATTCCTGTGAAATTCCTGCGCAATTTCTATGAAATTCTGTACTTTTTCCTAGGAAAATGAACTGATTCCTGTGAAATTCCTATACAATTCCTGTGTTTCAAACAGGCCCTTAGCAAAACTCATGGAACTAATTAACGGTCATGCAAAAGCATCTCTCGGAAACCTGAAATTGTTGCCGTGCACGGAGGCACGGAGCAGGCCTGCTGCAACATAGTACCAGATGCTTAAACCGCACAAACATGGTTTACAGTCTTCCACACGCACCCGCACACAAGAACAAAAGCTCACAACAGATATGAGGACTTTATTAAGGGCACATTGAACAAGAGGAAGAATTCCAGCAACATCTATTCTGGCACTGCCAAAAAACAAAACAAAGCAATTTATATTTTGCAGCCAAACTAGCAATTTTGCTATTTGGGGTACCCATTTCTTGTGCATGCCCAGCAAAACTAGTCAGTACGAAATTGAGAACGATAGTACATCACTTTAAGATTCACCCAGAACTAGTTTGGTACAGCCCTTCAGATTCCTCCAGTCAGAACTAAAAATCAAAGAAAAAAAGTGACAAATAACAACAAGAGAATCGTGTATATATGCCAGAGAGTGTGCACTGCCTGGTTGTGTGGTCAGGGAAATTCCTTAAATAGAATATGTCATATTCTTGTCACTCAGCAATCCATTGAAGTTTCTGCCTACTGAAACCTGAAAGTCATTTCATCACGCTGCAGCAAACTTGGACAGATAATTTTCCTTTAAGCAGACGAAGACACTAGGCATAAATCACATGATCTTAAGCTTAGATATTGACATGCCGCTTGTCAATTTTAGCCTTCTCAGCATCAATGATTGACTCCACCTGTTTAACGGCCTCCTCAAGTTTCCCTTCAGCATTTACAACCACATAGTCAAAATTCTTCATGCGTTTCACCTCCTCCCTGGCTGTTGCAACTCTGACAAGAAGCATATCTGATGTCTCTGTTTTACGATGGATTAGCCTTTTAACAAGTGCCTCTTCACTTTCAGCAACTAAAAATATGAAAACTGCAGATTCGCCAAGTATCTGTCTTAAAGTTGCTGCTCCTTGAATGTCCACTCTCAGAACAATGTCAAAGCCTTTAGCCATGTAGTCACGAATCTAGATGAAAAAATGAACATGTATGAGAGCCTTATGTAGGTAGACCACGCCTTCAGTTTTTGCACAAAGAAAGGGCAACTTCTTCAGTCATGTCCAGAATTTTACCCCAAAATACAGTGTAGGTGGACTGCATTCAGTCCATTGTGGTTTTTAACCCAAAATACACAATTTCCATTCCATTTCTAGGGAGTCCTATGAAACTAATGTCAATACATATTAGCAGATTCTTTCAATCAAGTCGATGTACTGAGTAAAGTGAGTAAACGACACACAGCACTACAGAATGCTAGAGACAGTGAAACTAGAAAGCCAGTAAGCAACATTTTTGCCAAAATCCATAGAACTAAGGCAATACTCTATAAGACGTTGAGATTTTTCAACCTTCAATCAAGCACCATCAAGCACCATAGATCAAGTTCAATTGATCAGTTTATAGTAGGCAAAATCAAACAGCAGATTAAAACACATTGCACATGTACTAGTCATCAGCATGCTCAAGTCATGGTATGATATTCCCTGCTGTACCCCATAACTCGACTTCACATATCTAGCAAATATGAAAGGTGGCATTTGCAAGCATATACTACTGTAGTGATATATGTGACCTA